>JADRCC010575713.1:0-18404 GCA_019843855.1 Hylomyscus alleni
AGGACAGCTTTGTCTACAAAATGAGTTCCCAGACAGCCTGGGATACATAAAGAAACACTATCTTGAAAAATAAAAACAAACAAAAGTTGATTGACAGGAAATAATTTAATGACAATTCTGTAGTTTTTTTCCTTTTACAAAGCTTTTCATTTCTCTGAAGAACTAGTAAACTCAGAGTACTTCAAGTTAATACTTACAATGTTGTTTATAAGCCATAAACACAGATGAACATACACTTTTTCACCTCCTCTCATACATTTTGTTAGCCTTCTGATAAATTTATAAGTAAACTAAAACTAACATATGAGTTAGTTATTATTATAACTATATTTTATTGAATATAGTAATTATTGTAATGTAATCAACAATAAATTAAGGCATCATTTATTATACCCTGTAATTTTCTAAATGGGAAAAGGTTCATGGAGACTTTGTCCAAATGAGAGCTCTCAGTTTGTAAGATTCATTAAGCACATCACTCATCAATGGCTTTCACACAAAAGCTTCCTACCTGACACAATACTTGAAGTTTGATTTTTAATTATAATTTCAGGAATTTAGTAGATATTTTGGACCTCATTGTCATTTTCATTGAACTAGCACTGGGAACAGGGTCTAAACTAAAGGATCTGCCATAAAAAAATTAATTCTGCCTCTTCAACAGTAAAATTTATGTTTCCTTTTGTTCAGGTATGCTTTTAGTGATCTTTAATATAGTTTAGTAAGTATAAAAATTAATTTCCTATGCTACTTATAATTTTTCTCATTAAAATGACAAAGAGTACTTGAAAATTTCATGTTCTACGTAGTCATTAATGGTAAATAACTATTTTGATATTGTTTTGGAGAATCTTGATGAATATTCTTTGAATATATATAAGCAAATTGTGGATGACATTGTATTACTAGCAAAGCAAAAGCTTTATGAACAAGAAACATAATTCCTGATATTCATTTCCTTTTAATTATTCTCTTTTTTGTCAATATATATTGTTTTCTACAAAGCTCTTCTTGTACATATACTTGTCTGAAAGATTCCATTTTTCACCATTAAGCACACTGTTCCTATATTTTCTTAGTGTCTTTTATTGGCCACATGTTGTATAAAACTTATATTAGCACAAAGGAAATTTTAACCCAACATTAAAATCTATTAAACATCAGAAATAACCAGAAAACAAATACAAAGAAATTTGACCAGAAAACACAGAATGAAAAATTATTTGGCCTAACAGAGTATTGAGAGTTAGACTGACCCAGAGCTTCCCCTGAGGACCTGATGTATGGAGAAGAAACCCAACTTCTTTTCTAAAGCCAAGAATACTCTTGTCAGAGCCATTAACAGCCTGCGACCACGCTCTTGGAGAAGCTGGGGTTTTGGATCTGGAGAACTCAACTAAAATGTGTAAAGAAAATTATATTTTGCTACATAAAATAACTTACTCCAAATGCAGACACTGTTTCAGATGCCAAACGGTGCTTGCTTATAGGAGCCTGGTGTGGCTGTCCTCTGAGTCGTATTGGTACAGATGTGGATGCTTGCAGACAACCATTGGACTGAGAACAAGGGCCCCAATGGAGGAGTTGGGGGGGGGCGACTAGAGGACCACAAAGGGTTTGCAACCCTATAGGAATAATAAAAATATCAACAATCAGACACCCTAGAGCTTCCAGGGACTAAACCACCAACCAAAGAATACACATGGAGGGACCCATGGATCCAGTTGCATTTGTAGCACAGGATTGCCTTGTCTGGGATTAAAATGGGAGGGGAGGCCCTTGGTCCTGTAGTAGCTGGATGCCCCAGCACAGGGCAGTGCTGGAGCTCTGAGGCAGGAGTGAGGGAGTGAGCAGGTAGGTGGGTGAGCTGCTCACGGAGGTGAGGGGTGGGTTAGGGTGTGAGGAGTGATGGGATGGGGGGATTGAAGGAGGGTAAGCCTAGGAATGGGGAGAGCACTTGAAATGTAGGTAAATGAAATGGCTAGTAAAAAAATGCAAAAAAGGAAAAGAAAAATAATACAAGGCACACAGATGCAAAAATGCAAACTAATAAAGATGACACTTCTTTTCAAAAAAACTCAAAAAAAAGGAAATGTCATGATTATATTGCACTCACCCACCTTAGCCTTTTTAATTTAATTAAAAATTTAATTTTAATTTAATATCATCCACAAACTATCATTATTAGTAATTTTTATTAATTATTTTATTTACAGTCCAGCTATACCCCCCTTCCAGTGCCCCTTCCCAAAGTTTCTCATCCCATATTTCTTCCTCTTTGTCTCCTAGAAGGTACTCCCCCAGACTCCCAGACAGCCCCCTTTCCTACAGCCTCAAGTCTCTAGAGGATTAAGCACATCTTCTCCCACTGAGTCTAGACTAGTCAGTTTTCTGCTGTATATGCACCTGGGGCCTTGGACCAGCTCATGTAAGCTACCTTGTTGTTGCCTCAATCTCTGGGAACTCTCTGGGGCCCAGGTTAGTTGAGATTGCTGTTCTTTCTATGGGGTTGTCCTCCTCTTCAGCTCTTATCCTTCCCCAAAATTTTCAATAGGGATCCTCGACTTCAGTCCACTGATTGGGTGTAAGTATCTACATCTGTCTCAGTCAGCTGCTAGTAGGGCATCACAGAGGACAGCCATGCCAGGCTCCTGTCTGTAAGCACATCATAGCATCAGTAACAGTGTCAAGCCTGTGTAATCCCTCCCCAACCCCCCAATGAGATGGATCCCAAGTTTGACCTGTCATTGGGCTGTCTTTCCTTCAGTCTCCTTTGTTGGCCCTGCATTTCTTTTAGACAGGAACAGTTCTGGCTCAGAAATTTTGACTGTGTGTTGGTAACCAAATCTCTCCACTTGAGGTCCTGTTTATCTACTGGAGGTAGACACTTCAAGTTCCCTCCCACCACTGTTGGACAATTTGGATAAGTTCATGGCCTTTGAGACCTAGGACTCTTCCACATCCCAGGTCTCTAGGACTTTCCAAAGGATCCCCCCAGCTCCCACCCCAGAAGTTGTATATTTCTATTCATTCTCTCGGCCCTCTGGGTTTCTCTCCTGTTCCCTCCCCCATACCTGATCTTGTTCCCCTTTTCCCTTCACCTTCTCCTTCTCTTCTCTCACCCATGTCTCTCACTTCTTCTGCTTTGCATGACTGTTTTCTTCCCCCTCTCCCCCATCTAAGAGGAATTGAAGCATCCTACTTAGGTCTTCCTCCCTTTTAAACTTCTTATGGTCTGTGGGTTGTACCCTGGGTATTTTTGGCTAACATCCACTTATCAGTGAGTACATACTACTTTTCAGTCTGTGTTACCTCATTCAGGATGATATTTTCTAGTTCCATCTATTTGCCTGCCAAACTCATTTTTAATAGCTGAATAGTATTCCTTTTCTTTAATGAACCACATTTTCTGTATCCATTCTTAAGTTGTGGGACATCTGGGTTGTTTCCAGGTTCTAGCTATTATGAACAAATTGCTATGAACAAAGGGGAGCACTGTGTCCTTGAGATATGGTGGGACATATTTTGGGTTTATGCCCAGGAGGGATATAGCTTGGTCTTCAGGTAGAGCTCTTTCCGACTTTCTGAAGAACCACCAGATTGATTTATGGAGTGATTGTACCAGTTTACAATCCCACCAGAAACAGAGGAGTGTTGCTATTTCTTCACATCCTAACTAGCAAGTGTTGTCTCTTGAGTTTTTTATCTTAACCATTCTGATTGGTTTAAGGTGGAATCTCTAACATTCCCATGATCAAAGGATCAGAGGTGAGGAGGACAACATCTCTCCAAACACCAGGAGTAACTGGGACTAGTGGGACCCAGGCAAACAGTAACTCCACCAGTCCAGTGGCACTGGTTCTTTCCAGTCTGTTTGGCCTAGTACCCTAAGCAGACCTTAGGCACAAATTCCACACAACACACAAAGGAAGCTCCACTCCCAGGCACTCTAACACACCCAGGATCCTAGGATCAGAGGTGAGGAAGAGACATATGTCTCAACACCAGGAGTAACTGGGACCAGCGAGACAAAGGCAAGCAGGAACTCTGCCAGCACTGTGTCATAGGTTGCTTCCAGTCTGTCTGTGCCAGTGCTCTGAGCAGACCTCAGGCACAAATTTTGCAGCCAGTCCCACAACACCCAGAGGAAGCTCCACTCCCAGGAGCTCTAACTGACCAAGGATCACAGGATCCTTGAATCACAGGATCACAGAGACAGCTTGACTGTGAGAAGTTCTAACACAACCAGGATCACAAGAAGGTCAGGCCCCAGTTGATTTAGCCAGGGCAGGTAGCACTAGAGATAACCAGATGGCAGGAGGAAAGCATATGAACATAAGCAACAGAAACCAAGGAAACCAAGGTCATCAAAACTCAATTCTCCCACCATAGTAAGTCCTGGACACACCATCACTTCAGAAAAGCAAGACTTAGATCTAAAATCACTTCTCATGAAGATGATATAGGACTTTAAGAAGGACATAAGTAACTCCCTCAAAGAAATACCTGAAAACACTGGTAAACAGCTAGAAGGCCTTAAAGAGGAAAAACAAAAAAAAAATCGCTTAAAGAACTACAGGAAAACACAAACAGGAGAAGGAAATGAACAAAACCATCCAGGATCTAAAAATGGAAATAGAAACAATAAAGAAATCATAAAGGGAGACAACTCTAGTGTTAGAAAACCTAGGAGATCAGGAGTCATAGATGCAAACATCACTAACAGAATACCAGAGGTAGAAGAGAGAATCTCAGGGGCAAAAGACACCATAGAAAACATTGACACAACAGTCAAAGAAAATGCAAAAAGCAATAAGGTCCTAACCCAAAACATCCAGGAAATCCGGGACACAATGAGAAGACCAAACTTAAGGATAATAGGTATAGAAGACAGTGAAGATTCCCAATGTAATAGGCCAGTAAATATCTTCAAGAAAATTATAGAAGAAAACTTCCCTAACCTAAAGAAAGAGGTGCCCATGAACATACAAGAAGCCTACAGAACTCTAAATAGACTAGACAAGAAAAGATATTCCTCCTGTCACATAATAATCAAAAAATCAAATTCATTAAACAAAGAATTTTAAAAGCAATAAGGGATAAAGGTCAAGTAACATATAAAGGAAGGCCTATCAGAATTACACCAGACTTCTCACCAGAGACTATGAAAGCTAGAAGATTCTGGGCAGATGTCATACAGATCCTACAAGAACACAAATGCCAGCCCAGGCTACTATAACCAGCAAAACTCTTAATTACCATAGGTGGAGAAAACAAGATATTCCATGACAAAATGAAATTTACACAATATCTTTCCACAAATCCAGCCCAACAAAGAATAATAGATGGAAAAATTCAACATAAAGAGTAAAACTACACCCTAAGAGATGCAAAAAAGTAATCTTTCAACAAACCCACATAAACCTAATTCCACCTCTAACAACAAAAATAACAGGAAGTAGCAATTACTTTTTCTTAATATAATAATATGAAAATTATATTACCAACATATCCTAATTGATTGAAATAAAAAAATGAGGAATTAGAAATTTGTTGGCTGTCATCTACTGGTCTCTCTAAGTTGGTAATTGGAGAAAGAGGTCCAACACTGTACAATCCATATACACTTTCTGTTTGTATGTGACAGCATCTTGCTGTGTACCACATAATGATCTTGAAATCAGGCTTCTCTTATCTCAGACTCTCTCTTAGTAGGACTGTTTATTTGATGTTTTTATACTATACTATGGTTTTCAGAACAGCTTACATATTTCAAAAGTTTATACAGCCAAACAAAATGTAGACAATTAACTTGGGAGGTGGCTTGTAAGAGAACAACAAAGAGTGAGACTGAATGCTTTGCTTGATGTTTGTAACTATTGTATCAAATTTGAAGAAGAGGACTTTATAAGTTACTCTTTCTCTGAGATGAATTCATTTTAAAATCATCACAGCCAACGAACCAGATTCTTACCCTCACCTAATGTCTGTGCCATCCTCCAAGCAGAACCATTGTTCATTGAAACAGTTGGTGAATGACTTCATCTTAATACACACACTATTTCTTAAATGAATGTAACCTGTTCTCTGTGGGCTGAGAATGAAGACAATCACTCAAGTCAAATAACTTTGACCATAGCAGGAAATCTGTACCCAAAATCGTGCCTACAATTCATTCCTTGGTACAGCAGAACTGTCAACTCTTAGCTTAGCTACAATGGAGGTAAAATCCTTTGGTGATGTGAGGGTCATTGAAGTACAGCCTTATTACAATGAACTCCAATGTCTAATAATTGTTCTTATTTTGGGCTTGTACCACAGTAAAAGCCAAGATTTTTAAGCTCTATTAAAAACAAAACAAAACAAACAAACAAACAAAAACACTTTATCTATTCATGTTCATTTAAAAAAATACTAGTAGTGATTTGTTGTTTTAAAATATACTATTTAAAATGTTAATATGTTTGGAGTTATTTAAAATTCATATTGAGAAAAACATGTATTTCAGTATTGCTATAGACAAGCATCTACATAAGACTGATCAATTGGTTGTTTTATATCAAACTATCTTATAATGCTCATTTTTATTGTTACAATATTTTATAAATTTAAAAAATATGACAAAATAAAAAAAGAAAGGTTTAAAAAAAAGGTAGAATCTCAGGATCATTTTGATTTGAATTTCCCGATGACTAAGGACTTCAAATATTTGTTTAAATTGCTTCTTGGCCATTCGAGATTCCTCTGTTGAGAATTCTCTATTTAGCTATGTACTCTATTTTTAAATTGGGTTATATGGTTTCTTGGAGGTTAATTTCATGACCTCTTGATATACTTTGGGTATTATCCCTCTATAAGATGTAGGCTTAGTGAAGTTTTCTTCCTAATTTGTAGGTTGCTGAATTGCCCTATTCATGGTATTCTTTGCCTTTACAAAAACTTTCATTTTCATGAAGTCCCATACATCAATTGTTGATCTTAGATCCTCATGAAGTAAAATATGCAGTTATTTACATGTAAAGTATCATTAAAAAGAAAAATCATGATTTTATTGTAGTTATCTTTTAATTTAATTGCTATCATAAACAATCATCAGTATTTTATTAAAAAAATCAATATTTAATGAATTAAATTTTAAAGAACTGCTCCAGATTTCCTTAATTCACCCAGTTATCACAGGTTCATGATACACTCTGGTAATCAGTTACTTCAGATTCCCAAGCACTTAGTTTAAAGCTGATGATTGAGATGCTAAACTTAGATGTTTGTAGTTAACAAAAAATACTGGTAATGAATCACTACTTTTGTTAAAATTACTTCTTGATACTTTAAAAAAGACAATTGAATCTATTAATGATTTCTTTCACAATTTCAAAATGTCAGTATTACACATAAAAATCATAAAAACCATCATCATCATGACTATTTAAATGACTTTTGAAAAGTAGATTTCAATAATATCTTTTGTTCTTTGACAGTTGCTTATTTTGTGTAAAGAAGCTGTTTTTCTCTGTTTTAAAAATGTATTCTTCTCTCATACAATGCTTCTCAACCACAGCCTCCCTTCCTTCTACTCCTCCTATATTCCTCCTTCTCAAATAAACTCTCCCCCAAATATAATGCTCTACTCTTTCCCTTCAGAAGACAACAGATCTCCCAGGATATCAGCAGAAAATGAGGTAACAAGATGCAACAAGACTAGGCAGAATCCCTTATATCAAGGCTAGATAAGGCAAACCAAAATGGGGAAAAGGGTCCTAGGAACAGGCATAAGTGTCAGAGACTTCCTTATCCATTGTAAGGAGTCCAACAAAACTCTTAAGCCAAACAAGCACAGCATATATGCAGAGGACCTAGTATAGATCCATGCAGGCTACCAATATATGAGTCTATCAGAATATCATTAGGAAATATTAGATCAATCATTAACATGATTCTCTTTTTTCCAGTAATGTTTAGTTTACCGTAGTCTCTGGGCCATTAAGATTCTGGGTCCTCGCCATCCAGGCAAAGTTGGGCATGGGCTGCCTTCTTTGGACTGGGCCTAAAGTTAGACTAGCCATTGTATGGTCAATCCCACTATCTCTGAGCCACCATTGTCCCAGCATGTCTTGCAGTCAGGATAGGTTAGAGGTAGAAAGTTGTGTGCTTGATTTGGTGTCCCAGTCCCACTACTGTATGTAAGCCTTGCCTAGTTACAGAAGATAGCTCATACAGGCTCCTCCTATATTACTTCTTTAATACAATAAGTCAAGGAAGGAATCCTTGAACTACCACCTCATAGATTTGTTTGCAACACACAATACACAACACCTAGTTATTTGGTTGCCATATGTAGTTGTGATATTCTCTCCTTTCAGCCTACATCTCAAATGCTTCAGTATCCAAAGAGAAGTTTGCTTTAATTTAGTATTTCCTAGAATCAAGATAAATGAGTGGGCTGAAGGATATATGAGTTCCATTACCATACCAATAATGTCAAATAGTTCACTGTGGTGCTTATGAGCAATCCATGATGTGAGAAGAGACAGGAAATATATAGTATAGAGCAAGAGGAAGGAGACCATAATTCTCAAGGCATTCCTGTGGGCTTTGGTGCTAGGGTCTCCATGCCCTCTGGAAGTGAGCTGCATCTTCTGGAGATGTTTCCACAAAGAGAGGATTAGCAGGAGAAAAGAAATCAAGGCCAATGAAAATGGTAGTACAGAAAACATAGCCATGTTGAAAAAGGTCAGCTCTGTCCATATTGCAAAGTCAGATTCCATGTAATTCACACTTGTGTTTCCTCCATATTGATGGATGAAAGGAAAGGATTCTTTAAGAATCCTTTGCATCAGATTTCCAAGCAAGAACACCAAACTTCCCAACAACATCCCCACAATCAGTTGTTTAAGTCTCCATTTCAAATAGAGAAAGATCTTCCAGGAGCAGTTAGCTATTCTGAATAAATAAAAGATGCTGAGAACTGTGGCAAGCCAGAGGCTGAAGTGACAAGAAAGGATCCAGCTAAAATAAAGAATTTGGAATTCTATTCCAATTAAAAATGAAGATGGATCATATACAATTTTAAACCAAGCATATATTTCCCAGATGAGAGTGATTCTTGAAATTGCCAATGTAAGAAGGATTTTATCTATTAAGGAAAGCTTTTGTTTAATAACCCAGTCTAAGAAGTTTGACAATACTATAAATCCATTGCTCAGATTCCCAAAAATAAACACCAGATCTATTAGTATAGTGGCAAAGTTGTAAAGGACAGTTTCCATGTTCGTAGAAAGCTTGACATATAACAACACTGACTGTCACTGTGTGACCAAGTGCCCCATGAGTTGTCCACTATGCAGATAAATTCTTTCTTCTCTTTGTGCTGCTCCTTTTGAAATCTCTGAAAATACAAGAAGGTGAACATTTCCTGTTTGGCGTTTCTTAAGTATTATTTTTGCTGCAATTCTCTGGTGAGTCTTAGCTAGCATGCATTTGCCTTTACCATAGCATAAATATTAATCTGATGATTTAAGAAACAAAGGCAAACTCACAATGCATATATGCCAATCAAGATATAACTTTTCCACTGTTTTGCATGTTCTACCCATATCAGTTTAAAGAAATTTGGTTGAGTCAGTGTGCATTTGTAAGGGTATAGGTTACAAACTTACAAAAATGAAACTAACAGAATACTTCTGCTCTACTGCCTGGCCACTAAGGACTTAAGAAACTTGCAAAGAATAGTTTGTATTATATCACAAGACTTCTGTTTTCCCCCATAGTTCAGGCTCCATATTTTCTACACTTGGAGTGGAAGATGACAACTAAAGAAAGAAAGAGGTATTCAAGTGAAAAGTGTAGACCTCTCCCTCTGCTTTTCCCTCTATCCCTCTCTCCTCTATTCTCTATGTTTTGGGAGTCAGGAAAAATGTGAAAATATATTGGTTTAAAGAAAGTGGCTAATTTAATATTCATGTCAATGACATATTTGCAACACTATTTTTATTTTGACTATTGCAAATGCATAATTATGTTACTATATCAGAAAATGCTTTCATTAATAAATACATAATTTATGACTTTAAAAGGTCTATACTTTTTTAGTCATATATATTTGATCAAGTAATTTTCAGAGCCAGGCAGTGGTGTTGCATGCCTTTAATCCCAGCACTTGGGAGGTAGAGGCATGTAGATTTCTGAGTTTGAGGCTAGCCTGGTCTACTGAGTGAGTTCCAGGACAGCCAGGGCTACACAGAGAATCTCTGACTCAAAAAAACCAAACAAACAAAAAAGTGATTTTCAGAGCAATAAGATATTTACCATCAATATACTGGTACCATCTTTGCTATCCATTTTCCATGGTCTTAGTCATATATATTAGGGAACTTGAAATCCAGGCACAGAACAGAGAGTTATTTGGAGTTGGGGTGGTCAAAGGGACACTCTTAGTTTTAGGGTCCAAGAATCACTGAAGGAAGAACCCAGACTCAAATGACATGCAAAATAAAAAAGCATTTATTCTGCAGAAACTACCACCATGCAGTGGTTTCCACTCATCAAAATGATGAGCACCTGAGGAGTCTTCAGCCCCTTTTAAGCAGGGATAGGGGAATTTTCCAGAAGGATTAGGTAACATCTAACATGACTAGAAGGGGGCAAAACAGTAACATTAGTGCAATTATTATTTGCTATTATGTTAGTTTCATTACATTTGTTGAGACCTTGAAGAAGTTTAGAAACTAGCTATATCCTGGCGTTGGTACCTCCTCCAGCCAGACGTCTCAGGAGCTGACTCAGCTCTGCACCTATCTTCCCTAGTTTAGGTTCACCATTCACTAAAGACCCGTTCAGGCTGAGAAGCCCATTCACTTCTTAGGGAATGGGAAATTTTTATTTTTAAGATTTTGTTTCTTAGTGGACTCTAATTAGTAAGAGGTTAGGATGAATATACATTTGAGACATGGATATATATGTCAACTTCTATATCCACATATATATCAACCACTCGAAGCTCAGGAAAATTCATAGATGAGGGTTGGGTGAGGAGATAGCTGTGAGATACTGAATTTTGGATATCATACGAATGTTCTATCCATCAACTCATAGCAACTGCAGTTCTCCACACTATATATGCACAATGTGAAGCCAGTCAGATTCTAGCACATGCTATGGAGGGAACCTTAAGTCCCATCTATATTGGAATAGTTTATGACTAATTAGGTAGAGAGAGTTACTCTCTTTTGTAGATATGGCATTTAGTAGTCTTCCATGCTTTAGTAGATACCCATTTTTACGTGGGCACCACTAATTGGGTTTGGGGAATAATTAAAAGCAAAAATATAGAAATAGATTATGAATGTGGAACGTGATAGTGTGAAGTGCACTAGGGACATTGATGGGAAGTATTGATGTATCCATATGATCAGTACACATAGTGTGAATGAATGAAACTTTCAAAAAATAAAATATGTTGTAAACAAATAAAATAAAGTAAAAAAAATCCATCTATAAAATTTTGTTTATACATTGTATACTGGTGTCTATTTAAAATTTTTTATACTTACTTATTTTATTTTAGGGGTATTAATGTTTTGCCTGAAAGTGTATCACATGCATGCCTACTGCCTAAAGCAGTCAAAAGAGGGTATTGGATCCACAGAATTAGAATTACAGATAATTATACCACCCAATGTGGTTCTGGAAGTTAAAACTGGGTCTCCTGCAAAACAGTAAGCACTTTTAACTGCTGAAACCTTACACCAGCTTCTGTTGTGCTTGTGTGTGTGTGTGTGTATGTGTGTGTGTGTGTGTGTGTGTGCTTGTAAGTTTGTGTTTATGTGCATGTATATTTTTCTTTGTTCAGGGCTCAGACAGTGGCCTTGTTTGTGTCTGTTTTATAAGATCTACACCATAGAATGGCAGTGCCATCACTTTCTGGTTTTTTTTGTTTGTTTGTTTGTTTTGTTTTTTTGAGACAGGGTTTCTCTGTATAGCCCTGGCTGTCCTGGAGCTCACTTTGTAGACCAGGCTGACCTTGAACTCAGAAATCGGCCTGCCTCTGCCTCCCAAGTGCTGGTATTAAAGGTATGCGCCACTACGCCCAGCGCCATCACTTTCTTTGCACTCTTAGAAGTTGTTTTGATGTCTTTTGAATATTTCTTATATACCTTGTTTTTATCATCTGTACTGTGTTTTTCTTTTTTTATTAATTAATTTATTTTTTTCTTTTTAATGAACAAACAAAAACAACAAGAACAAACCCCTGTTGCCTCCTCCCTCCTCATGCCTGCCACCCCGCCCTCTCACACTTATCAGCCCTGTCATTCCCCTACACTGGGGCACAGAACCTTCACAGGGCCAAGGGCCTCTCTTCCCATTGATGACTGACTTTGAAATCCTCTACTATACATGGTGGGACTGATTGTTCTGGCAGCATGTACTGTGTTTTTCATGGCTTGAAATTAATGTTGCTTCTGAGTGAGTTGAAGGGCATAGATAGTCCCCAGTTTGTGTTGACAATGAAACAAATTCAGAGAAAGATCATGCATTAGCTTATACCCTTATATATCCAGTAGAAATATAGGACAAACCACATAAACAACAACAAAAAGAATCCACATTTTTTTTTAAGCAAAAGAGAATGTGATGTTTTGTTATTGAAAGAAGCATATAGTGTACCAATTTGCTCAGCATTTTTTCAGGTTGTGCTATGTGTGGTATTGAAATAAAACATAGCATAAATATTTGATTCCTACTTTAACAGCATCCAAGAGAAATAACAGTTAACTTACTGTAAACAATATACAAAGAGAATAAACATTAAACTGTCACATATGATACCTTTTACATATGTGAGGATTTTTCTCACAACATGGGCAAATATTGTATTTGGATAATATTAGTATTAGTATATTTGACTTCATTTATTTTAAATTGAGCTCGGAAAAATATTGAATAATTTTCATTAGAAAAAAAATACTAATCATTCCAGAAATATAAACATTTTTGGTTCTGGAAGAGTTATTTCATTCTCAAAGTCAAATACAGTTTTGTTATTAAAGCTAAATTAAAACGTATCCAAACAATATGACCATCTCTATAACATGGCCCGCATTCCCACATTGAGAATGATTAGATAAATATTCAGATAAAAGTAGTCATAAGTGATCATAGTCAATATCAAGGATAATGAATTTCCTGCTCTTGCTTGAAGCAAAATCAAATGAATTCACTGCACATCTTAAAATTTGACACTTTAGGGATAAAATGCCAAAAAAATATTTCATTTGTATTTTTAAGCAAAGCAAAAAGAAAACCAGACTGGAATAATTTTTCTTCAAGGATAGTGAATACCAATAAGTTATAATTGCCAATAAGAGAAATCATTCATAGGTCAACAATGATCTCTCCAATACATTGTAGAACTTACAAATGTCATCAAGAACAACAAAATAATTATAGAAAATTTTATGTTTTCATTTTTGTTATATGGTAATAATGTTTATTTTAAAAATTCTTGGCATAAAATATGCATTTATACATATGTACAACATAAATAAATATAAATGCCATAGTTTTGTACAGAAGTTATCAATTTCCATTTTCTGAAAGCAGCCAACATGTTGAGAACAACTTCAAAGAAAAAAATAGCCACCATGAACATTGAAAGCACCATGTGGCTATAGATTTATAACATATTTGTGGTTTGCAATGCTATTCTGGATCAATAGAGGTCAGTAAAGTAACTTATCATTGCACTACTCTCATAAAAGTCTGACCAACAAATGTTTCTCACTCCTTCCACAGACATGTTTAATGTCATGGGTCAATAAACACAAAGCAAAATCCCTTGTTAGGGACCTGCACAAATGAAACAGACAATAGAGTTAGATAGAAAACAGGGAGAAAAGTAAAGAATTCAAGTTTGCATTGCTGTTGAACTAAATTACCTCAAGAGGAAGAATCATTTTAATTTAATGAAGTACTTCCATGCACTTTATTCATAGCTTTTATACTATAATTTTTAAAAAAGTAACAAATCAAGCCTTCACCATTTCAACTTTAAGTAATCGCCCTAAGTACCCTTAATTCGACTAAACACAGCTTCATTATTTAAAAAGATAGCTACATCAAGTAGTTTTGGCTCTATCATTTTATGTGTTACATTTGTTTTGCCTAAAGGCATGACAGTGGCAGTTTAGATTTAAGTGAGATTTTTTTTAAAGGAAAGGAGAGATACAACTCTGTGTGAGTGTGTGTGTGTGTGTGTGTGTGTGTGTGTGTGTGTGTGTGTGTGTGTGTGTGTAGGTAATGGTATTCTATCAAAACTAAAAGAAAATAATAAAGACTCCTAGCTACAGGTGCAGGGCTCCAAAGTTTTTCACTTTTTGTTGTGAAAATTGAGACTGCTTTTAGGTTTTTTTTCTCTTTTTCTTTTTTCAAAGGAGTTAAAACTAAATCACGTAGTAAAAGACCAGCAGATAAAGCTTTAACCACTTTTTTCTTTTGAACATGAAATGCTGAACAACAATCAAGCAATCAAAGGAAAACACAGACATAAACTAACGGACATAGACAGATTGGCTCACCATGGACAGACAATAGATAGAGAAGGAAGAGAACTAGATGTGCCAAAGGGACCCAGATATCTTAAAGGACCTAGAGCCAGAAATCCGTATTCCTTCAGTGGGAGCCAGAGAGGGAGCAGACCATCTCCTGACCTCCTGTTTCTAGGAGAGCTCTGGAGCAGTCTACATTCATTTTTCTTCTCCTTCACCAAATTGTCCCAGACAGCAGAGAAGACTGCTTTTCTCTCTCTCATGCAAACTATCTCTAATGAGGTTTCAAAGACTAAAAGCATCTATGGAAATTATCTTTGCTCCTTCATATTTTTACATAATTCTAAACGCATACACAAAATATATTTTACCATTACCTTGTCCATTTTTAAAAGGTTTATTCCTAATCTCCTTTATTTTCCTTTATCTTTCATTTACATTCTACCATTAATTTGTCTCTATTTACAAGGTTTATTCACCACTGGCCCAAATCTTTTATTTTCCTTTACCTTCCATTTTCCTTTTCAAGCACTCCTCTCTCAGCAGTGTCCTTCACTGTATCCCCCTTACTTGAGCTTCAATGTTAAGGCTGAGGCTCATTTGACAATGCCATCTCAGTCAGTCAACAGGGTCTCAAGAGAGGGAGTGAAAATTGAAAAAGAAATCATTCAAAATTACAACTTTACTCTAGCCCATACTGAGACTGGAGCAGCTTTATTTCACCCCAGCCTGCCTTTATATCATTCTAGAAATATCCAAAAAATATGGTTAGGTCTTAGAACAAAGACAAAGTATTCATGCAAAGTATTAAACAAGGAAATCATACAAAATAGTAATTAAGTAAAGTAGTAAGCAAAGAGATCACATGTGATAATCAAGCAAAGTAGTAAGCAAAGCAAGATGGTCATTGTTTCTAATATTCTTATCTGAGCATACTTCTTTGTCTAGGCTCCGTGTCAAATGCCAAATTCCTGGAAGTGACACCAAAAGCTCTCAACATAGAATCATATTTATCCCTTGCACAAAGCTTAAGTTCAAGTGGATTAAGTTTCTTAACAAAATACCAGATACATTAAATCTAATAGAGGGGAGGTTGGGAGAGCCTTGAACTCATTTGTATAGGGGCAAATTTCCTAAACAGAACTCTAGTGACTGAGGCTCTAAATCAACAAATGAAAAATGGAACCTCATGAAACTGAAAAGCTTCTGCATAACAAAACATACCATTAATAGGACAAATTTTCAACCTACATATTGGGAAAAAAATCTTCACTGGACCTATATCCAACAGAGGACTAATATCCAAAATATATAAAGAACTCAAGAACTCAACCTCAATAACCCAAATAACCCAAATAAAAAATTGAGTACAGAGTTAAGCAGAGAATCCACAGCATAAGAATCTCAAATGGCTAAGAATCACTTAAAGAAATGTTTGAAGTCCTTAGTCATCGTAGAAATGGATTTAAAATTAGCAGCAATTATTTATGAAATTTGTTAAAGAATATAAAATTTAACAAGTCTTTATGTTGTCTCATAACAAATTCTCTGAAGTTATACAAAGCACTTTTCAGTATTTTTTTCTTTATTAATTCAATTCCCATATTGAAGCACAGACATAATGTTTTCTAACAAGAAAGTGTATCTCCCAGCAGCCACCTATAATCCTTGTCCCCTCTTCACAGTGCTGAGCAGGCTCATTCTGCTGAGTCATGGTAACTAGAATTGAAGTTCAGGGGACAGGTCTCTTTGTGGGGTTGAAGAGGCCTGAGTTCCTTCTAAACTTATCAAACCACAACAAACAATAAGCAAAGAAAGTTACACAAACTGCTTTGGGATGTAGGCTTTGATCTCAGATAAATGCTCAACATCTTTGGCAATTGACTAACATGCCAGCACAGCTTCTTCTCTTGCGCTGGCTGCAGAAGAATCATCCCCCACCCATTTGGAGGGCATTTCATGGTGAACGGTCAGGCAGGGGCTACCTACTTGACTTAGGAATTCAAATGAGCATACTCTAAAACCCAGGGACACTTTCCTCAACAGGAAGAAACAATCTTTAGGAAAGCCTCTGGAGACTTCCTTGTAATAGAAAATGCTTTGATTGACATCTGTCCTCCATCCCCTGGAATCCCTTCTCTTGTTGGCTCAAAGCATCTACTTCCTTCAAACCTTGGGGGAAACACTGTAGAAGAAGAAATCTAACATCTGCCAATTGTCCTCTGACCTGGTACAGGGGCTGTGGTGTTTGAACAAGTGAAAAATTAATGATAGAGAAGGAATTCATACTACTTCCAGAAGTTAACAGAGAGTATTTAACAGAGAATTTTAATATTCCTGAAGGATTCCTGAAGGTAGAGAGCAGAGAGTGCTATCCAAGAACAAACTGGCAGTAAATATACATAGAAGAGACATGGAATAAAGTGTGAGTGGTTCTGTCTTTCTTACATTGAGTTAAGCTCAAAGGAAAATCATACTATCGGTAGGTAAAGAGTGTAGAGAGTGATCTCATGTTCTGAACCTCTGTACAATCAATGGTCAATTTCCTTTCCTGAAGTTGAACATAATTTTAACTAAGAGAATATGATCAATGTTTCTTGCTGTAAACCCTTAGAAACAGAATAAAACCTCGACATAAAATTATCAGTCTGAAGGTGGATGGAAAATTTCAGATAATGATCATAAATATTTTGCCTGTATTAGAAACTAATGTATAATTGGTGAACAGAATTAGTGTGGAAAGTCAAAGGTTCCTGTTGCCTTGGGGACAAGAGATGGTGTGGGAAAATCACAAAAGAACTAAAGAGGACAATTTTTAAAACCTTGTGAAGACAGTGTGTGTTGTTTAATACATGAAAAGGGACCAAAAGTCTTGAGAGGCAATACTATATCCTAAGTAATAATTATTAATAATTTGTTAATTTATTATTTATAATAAAATTTTGTTGGTGTGTATTATCAAAATATTATTGTAGTTTTGGGAAAATATTTCATATACTTTAGAACACAATTTTGAAGAACTACTAGCTTATTTGTTATATTTATTTTTCATTAGGTAAATGTTTTTCAATATTGATATATTTTATATTTATTGTATTTTATTTGTACCAATATTGTTCCAGTGGCTCCTATTATGTTGGCATCTTGGCTCAAAATTAAACTACCTGCTAATTGCCTGAAAACACAAGGGATTGAGAAGCACAGTCCCTAGATTTTATATAAAAGACAGGCATGATAACATACAACTGTGATAATGAACTGGGTTGTTAGAGTCAAAAGGATCTCTTGGGGTGACTGCTCAGTCAGTGTAGTTTACTAAGTGAATTTCTGCTGTGTCCAGCATGGCCTTAGTGTGGACAGAATGACATGCTTCTTTCCCAATGATAGTGTCAGCATACTTGGGCCTCCACAAGTGTCAATGACTATCATGGACACAAGGATTATTTGTTTAATTATGTACATATTTTATATTTCTCCTTTAAGGAATGTTTTTCCTGTTAAATTTAATGAATCCATGATAATCAGACAGCAGAATAATATGAGTCCAGAAGTAATAATCAGAGTCCAGGGGCTGAAGGTGTGAGCAATGTCTAAGCAAAATGAAAAATGGTGGACATCAGGATAGCCCTAAGGCTGTGGAACTCTTAAACATGAATTCAAACATATGTATTTCTCAACTAAGCAAAACATAAGGATGCAATATGAATTACATGAGAGGCTTCATGCAACTAAGTGAACAGATGTATCTATAGTATGAGCCAATTCGTGAGGAAGTTATTAAGGAAGGAGATAGAGATCTAGGGAGTTGTGATTGCAGGAGATCCAACCCAGCTGAGCTTATTTGTTTATTTATGTATTTAT
>JADRCC010575714.1:348-11014 GCA_019843855.1 Hylomyscus alleni
GGTTCACCCCATTCCTTCTATGCCCTACATTCCAATCAATACCTCTAACTGCAATTCCAGATCTGCACTTCAGTCCCCGGGCCACATGTCAGCCTGGCTTCCTCAGGGCCTGTTGCCACTCAGAATAACCAGCACAGCCTATGTCCCTGGAGGCCTGCTGCCATTCAAGACAACCAGAGGCCTGCTACCATTAGGGATTACCAGTTTTACCTATAGTTCCAGAAGCCTGCTACCACCAGAGACTGCCAGGTCACCCAACACCAGAGATAACTAGATGGCTAAAGGCCAATGCAAGAAGACAATCAACAAAAGCAAGAGCAATATGGTACCATCAGAACCCAGCTCTCTCTACTACATTGAGGCCTGGATATCCTAACACACTTGAAGAACAAGGCAATGAGCTTAAATCCCATCTCATGAAGATGACAGGAGGCCTTAAAAGAAGAAACAAATAAGTCCTTTAATGAAATTCAGGAAAATATAATCAAAGAGATAGAGGCTTTTAAAGAGGAAACAATAAATATAAAGAAATACAGAAAAATACAATCAAACAGGTGAAGGAAGTGAATAAAACTGTTTAAGACATAAAAATGAAAACAGAATCAATAAAGAAAGCACAAACAGAGGCAGATTTGAAAATGGAAAACCTAAGCCAGGTGGTGGTGGCGGCGGCGGCGGCGGCGGCGGCGGCGGCGGCTTACGCCTTTAATCCCAGCACTTGAGAGGCAGAGGCAGGCGGATTTCTGAGTTCAAGGCCAGCCTGGAACTCAGCCTCTATAGAGTGAGTTCCAGGACAGCCAGGGATACACAGAGAAACCCTGTCTCGAAAAACCAAAAAGAAAAGAAAAAAAAAAAGAAAATGGAAAACCTAGGAAAAAGAACAGGAATTACAGATGAGGGCATCATAATCAGAATACAAGAGAAGCAAGAGAGAATTTTAACCGTAGAAGAGACAATAAAAGTAATTGATGTATAAGTCAAAGAATATGCCAAATCTAAAAAGTTCCAAATGCAAAACATCCAGGAAATTTGGGACACTGTGAAAAAATCAAACCTAAGAATAATAGGAATAGAAGAGGGAAATTTCCATATTAAAGGTCCAGAAAATATCTTCAACAAAAATCACAGAAGAAAATTTCCCTAAAAGAAATAGACAGCTATAAATGTACAAGAAGCTTACAGAACACCAAATATATTGGATCAGAAAAGAAAATCCTCCCATCAAATAGTAATCAAAACACTAAATGTGCAGAACAAAGAAAGATTACTAAAACCTGCAAGAAAGAAAATGGACAAGTAACATATAAAGACAGACCTATTCAAATTACACTTCTCAACAGAAACTCCATAGGAAAGAACAGCCTGGACAAATGTCTTATAGAGCCAACAGGAGCACAGATGTTAGCCCAGACTACTGTGCCCAACAAAACTTTCAATCACCAGAGACAAAAAAAATCAAGATATCCAATGACAAAACCAAATTTAAGCAATATTTTTCTACTAATCGTGTCCTAAAGGGGATACTAGAAGAAAAACTCCAACACAAGGAATATAACTACACCCAACAAACACAAGAAATTAATAATTTCATAGCAAAACCAAAGACAATCTCTCTCTCTCTCTCTCTCTCTCTCTCTCTCTCTCTCTCTCTCTCTCCCTAACACCACTAACATCAAAATACCAGGAACTAATCTCTCACCATCAATGGACTCAATTCCCCAATAAAAAGACACAAGCTAACAAACAGGTTTCATAAATAGGATCCATCATTTTGCTGTATGCAAGAAACACACCTCTAAAACAAAGATAGACACGATCAACCACAGAATAAAAGGCTGTGGAAAGGTTTTCCAAGCAAATGTACCCAAGAAACAACTGTAATAACCATTCTAGATCTAACAAAATAGCCTTTCAACCAAAAGCAATCAAAAGAGATGGGGAGGAGACTTCATACTCATCCAAAGAAAAATTCATCAAGATTTTTGAACAACTATGCCCCAAATGCAAGGCCACTCACATTTGTATGAAAAACATTACTAAAGCTTAATTTTTTTTAAGATTTATTTGTTTGCTACTATATGTAAGTACACTGTAGCTATCTTCAGACACACCAGAAGAGGGCATCAGATCTCATTACTGATGGTTGTGAGCCACCAGGTGGTTGCTAGGATTTGAACTCAGGACCTTTGGAAGAGCAGGCAGTGCTCTTACCCGCTGAGCCATCTCACCAGTCCATTACTAAAGCTTAAATAACACATCTATCACAAACAGTATTAGTGGAAGACTTCAACACTCCACTCTTATTGATTGAAAGGTAATCAATATCAAAACTAAGCAGAAAAATAATGAAATTAACAGAGGTTATGAATCAAATGAACCTAACAGATATCTATAGAACATTGTAGCCAGGCGGTGGTGGCACACACCTTTAATCCCAGCACTTGGGAGGCAGAGGCAGGCAGATTTCTGAGTTCAAGGCCAGTGTGGTCTACAGAGTGAGTTCCAGGACAGCCAGGACTACACAGAGAAACCCTGTCTCGAAAAAAAACAAAACAAAAAAATCAAAAACCAAAAAACAAACAAAAAAAAAAAAAACATTGTACCCAAACACAAAACAATATACTTTCTTCTCAGCACCTCATTGAATCTTCTCCATGTACTTGGACACAAGAAATCTTCAACAAATACAAGAAGACTGAAATAACCTTTTACATATTTTCAGGTCACTATGGATTAAAACTGGATTTCAACAACAAAAGAAACAATAAAAGCCTACAAATACATGGAAACTGAACAACTCCCTATTCAATGACCACTAGGTCAAAGAAAATATAAAGAAAGAACTTAAAGACTTTCTAGAACTCAATGAAAATGAAGGCTTATACCCATACTTATAGGACACTATAGAAGCAGTGCTGAGAGGAAAGTTGATAACACTAAGGCATTCATAAAAAAATTGGAGAGTTTTCATACTAATTATTTAAAAATCCACCTAAAAGCTCTAGGGAAGAAAAGAAACAAATGCATCCAAGAGGAGTAGATGGCAATATATTATCAAACCCAGGGCTGAAATCAATCAATTAGATACAAAGGGAACAATACAAAGAATCAACAAAATCAAGAGGTAGTTCTTTGAGAAAATCAGCAAGATATACAACCCCTTAGCCAAACTTACTAAATGGCAGAGAGACAATATCCAATGAAATGAAAAGGGAGACATAAAAACAGACAATAATGAAAGACAAAGGGGGACATAAGAGACAATAACAAAAGTCAAAAAATCATTATGTCTTACTTCAAAAACCTGTACTCCACAAAATCGGAAAATATAAATGAAATGGATGATTTTTCTAGATAGATAGCACTTAACAAAGTTAAATCAAAACCAGGTAAACTATTTAACTAGTCCTTTGTTTTGTTTTTTTGTTGTTGTTGTTTTTTTGTTTTTTCGAGACAGGGTTTCTCTGTATAGCCCAGGCTGTCCTGAACTCACTCTGTAGACCAGGCTGGCTTCGAACTCAGAAATCTGCCTGCCTCTGCCTCCTAAGTGCTGGGATTAAAGGCGTGCGCCACCACCGCCTGTTAACTAGTCCTTTAATCACTAAAGAAATAGAGACAGTCATTAAATTCTCCAAAAAAGAACAAAAACAAACAAACAAACAAACAACAAAAAAAAGTGGTTAAAAAAAAAAACAGGACCTGATAGGTTTAGCACAGAATTCAGAATTCCTCCAGATTTTCAAAGAAGGGCTCATGTCAATACTCCTCAAACCATTCCACAAAATAGAAACAGAAAGAACACTGCCAAGCTCATTCTCTGAGCCACAACACCCTGATACCTAAACCACACCAAAGACTCAACAAAGAAAATCTCAGAACAATCTTCCTTATGAATGAACACTGATGCTAAGATACTTGCAAACCGAATACAGGAATACATTAAAAGCATCATCCACCATTATCAAGCAGGCTTCTTCGGAGATGCAGGAGTGGTTCAATATCTACCAACATAAGCCACCATATAAACAAATTCAAAGTAAAAAGCCCACATAATCATCTCATTAGATGCTGAAATAGCCTTTGACCAAGTCTAACACCACTTTATGTTAAAAAAAAAAAAAAGTCTTGGAGAGATGAGGGATACAAGGCACATACCTAAACAAAATAAAGGCAATGTGCAACAAGCCAATAGCCAACATCAATTTATTTTATTTTATTTTATTTTTTTAATTATTCACTTTACATCCAACTCACTGCCCTACTCCCTGTCACCCTATCCCACAATCCTTCCCCTATCCCCTTCTCCTCTGAGCAGATGGGGACTCCCCTGGTATCCCCCTTACCCTGGTACTTCAAGTCTCTGTGAGGCTAGGTGCTTCCTCTCTGTCTCCTCTCCCATTGAGGCCAGACAAAGCAGCCGAGCTTATAGAACACATTCTATCTACAGACAACAGCTCTTGGGATAAACCCTGTTCCAGTTGCTCAGTACCCACGTGAAGGTCAAGCTGCACAATCTGCTACACATGAGTGGGGAGATATACATCCAGCCTATAGATGTTCTTTGGTTGGTATTTCAGACTCTGGGACCCCCCCAAGGGTCCAGGATAGTTGACTCTGTTGGTCTTCCTGTGGAGTCCCTATCCCACTCCTGGCCTGCAATTCTTCCTTCTCTTTTCCATAAGAGTCCCCAAGCTTCAAATACTGTTTGGCTGTGGATGTCTGTATCTATCTGTGTCGGCTTCTGGGTAGAGCCTCTTAGAGGACAACATGCCCCTGTCTGCAAGCATAACAGAGTATTAGTAGTAGTCTTAGGGATTAATACTTGCCCATGGGATGTTGTGCCAATTATTGGATGGCCATTCCCTCAATCTCTGCTCCCTCCCCTGTGTCTGGATTACTTGTAGACAGGATAAATTTTGGGTTGAAAATTTTGTACATGGGTTCGTGTCTCTATTGCTCCACTGGGGTTACTCTCTGGCTACAGGAGGTGACATCAACAGCAAATTAAATGGGGAGAAACTTAAAACAATTCCACCAAAATCAGGGACAAGTCGAGGGGGTGTCCACTCTCTTGCTATCTCCTCAATCTAGTACCTGACATTCTAGCTAGAGCAATAAGACAACTAAAGGAGATCATAGGATTACAAACTGGAAAAGAAGTCAAAGTATCACTGTTTCTAGATGATATGATAGTACACATAAGTGACTCCAAAAACTTTACCAGAAAACTCCTACAGCAAATAAACACTATCAACAAAGTGGCTGGATACAAAATTCAGGCAAAAAAATAACCAACAACAACAAAGAAAAAACACAAAAAACAGTGGTCCTCCTTTATATAAATAATAAATGGACTTAGAAAGAAATCAGGGGGGAAATACTCTTTATAATAGCCATAAATAATATAAACTATCTGGTGTACTGCTACTCAAGCAAGTGAAAGACCTGTATGACTAGAACCTCAAGCCTCTGAAGAAAGAACCTGAAAAAGATCAGTAATCAGAAGATAGAAAGATCTCCAATGCTCATAGACCAGGAGAATTAACATAGGAAGCCATCTTACCAAAAGCAATCTACAGATGCAATGCAATTTCATCAAAATTCCAACACAATTCTTTATAGAACTCAAAAGAATAATTCTCAACTTCATATGTAAAAAGAAAAAAGCCACCGGGCAGTGGTGGCGCATGCCTTTAATCCCAGCACTTGGGAGGTAGAGGCAGGCGGATTTCTGAGTTAGAGGCCAGCCTGGTCTACAGAGTGAGTTCCAGGACAGCCAGGGCTAAACAGAGAAACCATGTCTCAAAAAAGAAAAGAAAAAAGGAAACCCAGGATAGCTAAAATAAAATAAAACAACTTCTGACGGTATCACCATCCCTGATTTCTAGCTGATGTACAGAGAAATTTTAACAAAGACAGCATGATATTGGTACAGACACAGACAGATTAATCAATGCAATCAAATTGAAGACCCAGAAATAAATCCACACACCTGTAGACACTTGATTTTTTACAAAGAAGCCAAAACTGGGCTGGAGAGATGGCTCAGTGGTTAAGAGCACTGACTGCTCTTCCAGAGGTCCTGAGTTCAATTCCCAGCAACCACATGGTGACTCACAACCATCTTTAATGAGGATCTGATGCCCTCTTCTGGTGTGTCTGCAGACAGCAACATTGTACTCATATACATTAAATAAATAAATAATAAATCTTTAAAAAAAAAAAAAAAAAGAAGCCAAAACCATACAATGGAAAGCAGAAAGCATCTTCAACAAATGGTGCTATTTAACTGGATGTCTGCATTCAAATAGATCCATATTTATCACCCTGCACAAAACAAGTACAAGTGGATCAAAGAGTTCAACATGAAACTGGATACACTAAATCTCATAGAAGAGAAAGTGGGAAATAGTCTTCAAGAGACAACTTCCTGAACAGAGCGAAGGCTCAGGCTCCAAGTTCAACAATTAGAAAATGGCACCTCATGAAATTAAAAAGTTTCTATAAGGCAAAAGACGGTATCAATAGGACACAACATCAGCCTACAGATTGGAAAAATTCACCAACCCTACATCTGACAGAAGGGTAACATCAAAACTATACAAAGAACTCAAAAAGCTAGATATCAACAAACCAAATAACATAATTTTAAGAATGAAGTGCAGAAATAAACAGAATTCTCAACAGAGGAATCTCGAATGGACAAGAAACATTTAAAGAAATGTTGAACATCCTTACTAATCAAGGAAATGCAAATCAAAATGACCATAAGATCCCATCTTATACCCATCAGAATGGCTAAGGTCAAAAACTCAAGAGACAAAACATCCTGGAGAGAACCTGGAGAAAGAGAAACACTCCTCCATCGCTGGTAGGAGAGCAAACTTGTTCAACCACTCTGGAAATCAATCTGTTGGTTCTTCAAAAGCTTGGAAATAGTTCTACCTGAAAACCCAACTATACCACTCCTAGGCATATACCCCAATAGGTACTCCATCATAACGCAAGGACACATGCTCTGCTATGTCCATAGCAGCCTTATTGGTAATAACCAGAAGTAGGAAACAACCCAGATGTCCCTCAACCAAAGAATGGATAAAGAAAATTACACAATGGAATACTATTCAGCTATTTAAAATGAGATCATGAATTTTACAGGCAAATGGATTGAGCTAGAAAATATCATCCTGAGTGAGATAAAAAGGACATGCATGATATGTACTTACTGATAAGTGGATATTAGCCCAAAAGTACAGAATACCCATGATACAACCCACAGACTGTAAGAAGTTTAACAAGAAGGAAAGTCCAAGTCAGGAGGTTTAAATCCCACTTCGACAAGAGACCAAAACAATCATGTGAGGCAGAGAGAAGCAGGGACCTAGGTGGGAGGGAGCGGGAAATGGAGTGGTCAGGTGTGGGGAGAGAGAGGAGAAAGGGCCAGAGGGTAAGAAGAATCAATGGAAATTGGTGGCTGGTGGGGTTGGAGGGTAGGGATATCTCTAGGATGTACCAGAGATCTGGCATGGGAGAGGCTTCCAGGAGACTATGGGGGTGACATTAGCTAAGACTCCTTGTAGTGGAGATACGGAACTTGAAGTGGCCACCTCCCATAGCCAGGCAGGACCCCCAGTAGAAGGATAAAGACCCTTCTACCCACAACCCAACCCACAAAACTTTTGATCCAAAATTTGATAAAGATGGAGCAGAGATTGAGCAAATGGCCAACCAATAACTAGCCCAACTTGAGACCCATCCCATGGTCAAGTAACAGTGCCCGACACTATTAATGAATATTCTTCCATGCTTGCAGACAGGAGCCTAGCAAAACTGTCCTCTGAGAGGCTCCACTCAACAGCTGATTGAAACAGATACCAAGACCCACAGAGTCCAGACAAAGCAGGCCAGTTAGAGGAATGAGATCCACAGACAGGCAACAACTTTAGAGATAGTTGTTGGGGGACCACCATGAAGACTGAATGGGACATCTGCTACATATGTGGATCTAGGGGATCTAGGTCTAGCCCATGTATGTTCTTTGATTGGTGGTTCAGTCTCTGGGAGTCCCCAAGGATACAGGTTCCTATCCCCTCTGGGGCCCTCAATTCTTCCCCCAACTCTTCAATAAGACTCCCTGAGCTCCATCCAATATTTGGCTGTGTGAGGGGGATACAGGGGGCTAGTAATCAGGATATAAAGTGAGTAACTAAATAAATTAATTAATAGGAAAAGAAAACATGAAATGCTGGAGCTGAAGAGATAGGTCGGTGGTCAAGAACACTTGCTGGTTTTGCAGAGGATGGGAGTTCAGTTTCCAGTACCCACACTCAACAGCTCCCAGTGACTATAGCACTATCTCCAGGGGGTATGACACCCTTTTCTGGCTTTCAAAGACATCTGCATGCACAGACAGAAACATGCTCAGAAACAAAAAATAAAAACAAATGCTTTTTTAAAGACATTAGATGCAAGTTTACTAAGATTTTGAGAAATTAATGGAAACACTTTTAGACCTTACCGTGAGTATAGGACATGCACACATATTACAATGCTCAGATAATAACTAACCTTGTAAAACTAAGATACTGACCTTTGTTCTAGATCAGACTTGATCTGGGCACTATGAGTCCTCACCATAGCAGGATATCTAGTTCCTGCTAAGAAAGCACACTTTTCTGTACACCATGGGTCTCCATGGAGAAAAGGAAAAAAGATTAACACATCTAAGATGATATAGCCCTGCAGCCATCAAAGGCTACTGGGTTGCTCTAAAGTGGGCAATTTTAGCCAGCATTTAGATGTAATACTTTAGAGGAGGGACAGCAAAGGAAAGCTAGTAGAGGACTCTTACAAAAGAGCAAAAACTCTAGAGGTAGTTTCTGAATCTATATCCTGGATGTCAGCAGATGCAGGAGGAAACTCTTCCCACGTAGAATGTGGTCCAGTGAGGAATTTCACAGATAATCAAAAAGGAAGCCTTTTGAATGGGAAACAGAAGGGCTACCCAATGTAGAAGGACAAGGATTTTTCAGATTGTAGAAGCCTCAGACTGTTATGGCACCTGCTTAGATTCAACACAACTCAAACTCCAGGTCAATGTGGATGACCAAAAGCAAAATCATGATAATCAAGGCGCTACTCATCAATCAAGGCTGCAGAACAGACTCGGGAGCTGGACTGCGATCCTGAGCCAGAATGTTACAGAGTTTTTAAGCTGGAAAATCACAAGCATCTACGGCAAGTTACAGTTACATTTTTCTACCAATCAGGTTTAGGGATAGGGGCTTTCCTTATGTGGTTGATCTATATCAACTGATACAGAATGTAGGTTTTAAATCCAACCGGTCAAATCCATTTGTTCTTCTGTAGTTAGGAATAGTCATTATGTTTAGGGGAACAAAAGATGGGTAATGGAAGCTGGTCAGCTATTAGGAAATCCCCAGAATCCCCTCTGACCTGGGAACTTGGACATAGTTTTACCCTATGATTGAAACAGAGTCTCAGAACAAAACAGCAATACTTAGGGCAAGTTTTTTTTTTTGCTTGTTTCCCAAAAATACATGGACTATAAAAGTCATACATGAAAGATTTTAAGGAATGAGATGGTTTCTTTCCACTGAGGCAGTATTAGTCTAGAATGGCACATTAGTGAACTGTCAGCCTGTGGGCCAAGTTTGACTCATAATCTGTGTTTGTGTCACTTGTAGATGAAGGACAATTCTTATGTCTTTAAATGACATTTAATGGCATGTAAGACTAGTACTTAGTATTCAGGGGTCCAGAGATAGCACATGAAGTACACGGTGCTTCATCTCAGGAAGATAAATAGATTAAGTGGATGGGGACCTCACTTCCTTTGTTTCATTCTGTTTTCTTTCTCTCACATATCCAACTTTGGTGCAGAAACCAGGAACCCCAAAATACCATTCATCACAGACAAAACAAAACATAACAAAAGCATTTTTGTTCTCTGTAACTAGAGAAGCAGGAAAGAGGCAACCTGGACAGGCAGGAAATACCAGAGAAAGGGTGATGAGGTCTGCTGTCAGCCAGCAGAGGTGGAGTAAAGATTCCCAACCTTGCACCACCCCCCAAATGTCCTTGTGATGTCATCACAAGAGGAAAACTAGGAGTCAGTCCACCTTGCCTGCCACCAAACATGCCTCCTGCCACAGGAGAAGCAAAATGTCCATGCAACACAGCAATAATGCACTGCTCTCTGTTTCCATAGGCAAGCCAGTGGTACTATCGCAACTCCCATTGAAGGGAGCACCTGGGAGCAACATCTTCTCCCAGCACTAAGGAAGAGGCTCAAGCCATCACCCTACTGCCAAGGAAGCCACAGGTGAGACCGACTCCATCCCCTTGGATGTAAATGGCAGCCATCCACTCCTGTGCTGAAGGAGCAGCGAGAAAGCCATCTCAAACAGATGTATCAACCACGGCATGCCAAAACCAAGATCTCCAAATGATCAGTGCCTTGTGTGTACAGTATGAGGACTCTGCCTGTGATACTGGACTGTAGCTTTCAAAATACTTCCTGCAAGGAAAAGTGGGTAGAGGGAATGTGGATAGTTAGAGGAAGCCAGGTTAGGGACAGAGGATATAGCCCAGCTGGTATAGTATTCACTTACAATGTCCTCATCCCCAGGACTAATTTTTTTTT
>JADRCC010575716.1:0-18125 GCA_019843855.1 Hylomyscus alleni
CTGCAACCCAGAGTACCAAACTCAGCCTGGAACATGTTGTAAGCTTAAATAACTCTGTAGCTGAGAGAAGAAAAATTACTTTCAGGTAGCTTTTGAGAATGCATGCGGGAGGACTGAAGAAGAAAGGACAGAAATCCCTTTGTCATTTCAGGTGCTGTTTTAGAAAGAGGTGCATTTGCTTCCCTGTGCTTCATCAGCCAATTTTCAAGGCAATTTGAGCTCACTTTTTGTAAAAGCATCTTCAAGAAAATATTCTGCGAACGGCTTTGGGACACAATCAAGATAAATGACACCCTTATGTTCCTCTCATACTAAACACCCCTTTATGAATGCATCCAAAAGAATGAGTCTAGGAGCCACCTGCTCTGTCCCCATCCTTATGCCTGCGGTTTCCTTCCTCTCTGTGTTACCGCTTTATCTTCTGACTTCTTTCCCTGCCGAGCAATCATCTCCCTCCATGGTTTGTTTCCTGTGTGACTCAGGTCAAGAGTTTGATCAAGGATTTAGCTTTAGGAAGAAGGAAATCACAGACTTCTCTGACATTTCTCTCACTGTTATCTGCAAACTTAAAAAAAAAATCTCTATTTAAAGATCAGATTATTTGTTTCAAAAAAGCACATATGGCAAAGTTTTGGTAGATTTGAGGTCCTCCTTCAGATTACTTCCCGTTGGAATCAAAATTCACCTTTGTAACAAGAAAGAAAGAAAAATTAGACATTGATAAATTTTGGTAAAAAAAAAAAATCAAAAATTAGTTTTTAAACTTTCATTATACAATCTTGGAATAAGAATAAATTATAAAAAAATGAAATTTTTAGTTTGCTCATAATTTCTGGTGTAGTGAAAAGAAGAGCAAGGTCGGAGCCAGAAGCTGCAGTCTTCTACTGTGTATTAACTAGAACGTCAGATAGAGGGGTTTTGTTTTGTTTTGTTTTGTTTTTTTTGTAAATATATGTATGAAAGTGGGGTGGGGGTTGGTTGGGTTCTTCCTAAATAAATTGTAGAGTCTGGAAGAGATAGGAATGGAATTAGAAAATTGGAGTTCACTTAAAATCTAAAGTTGCTGTTGCATACCCAGTATGTTATCTTATTCAGGCAATCCCTGTGTCCGTTTGGTAATTTGGCTCTCTCTTAGTCCCTCCTACCTGTTATCTCTGCTGGGCTTATGTCTTCACACAGAACAAGGACTACCTCAGAGCTCAAAGATTTTCCTAGAAACTAGAGACCCTGGAGCATCTTCATCGAGATGAGATAGGTCATTCTAAAGCCAAGCTTAAGTGGCCATGAGAGAGGGACACATATTTAGACTGCCTCAAATACCATGTTCCGAGTTGGTTACAGATTGATGAAGTTTATATAGAAACAAAAGAAATATGTCCATATTAAACACATTAGGAGATACGTCAAGTACTCTAGTAAAAGCAAAGCAGGCACCCCTCAGTTATAGACCTCCATGTTCTTTGGTGGGATGCTTATCATTTTAGTTGGTGGAGGATAGAGTTTTGTTAAATTAAAGCATTCAAAAAGTTTATCTTTTAGACAAAGGACCTTAGGTCAGACGTAGAGGTGGGCAAGGCATGGTGTTTAGGCATCTAAAGACAGCCCCAGATGAATGTAATTAGACTTTGGATCTGCAGTATTCCAACCCCTTCACAGTCACTGAAGGATCAGTGGAGGACTTAGCTTCTTTCTGGGGAATTTTATTCACAGAGTTTTCTTACGATTTACAGCATTTATAGGCTGTGTCCTCTAGGTCAAGTGCCCTTCTGAGGGGCAACTGTCTGTCACTGCTTACTTTTTACCTGCTGTTCGCTGAGTTAGAATGCTTTTAAGTGAAAGAATCTGAAGAGAATCTCATACTGACAAGAATATGCTTTGTCGTTTGCTTCACATTTGAACTAGGAAGTACTGAGTATCCTCATGTACTCGTAGGGAGGGTCGTGATCTCCGACTGTTGCCGAACTTCCGGGCCATGATTAGGATCATACGCCATTACCAGCTGGAACATTTCCATTTCCCTTGTATTATTTGCCTGTAATTCTCCGAGACAGAGAGAGAGAGAGAGAGAGAGAGAGAGAGAGAGAGAGAGAGAGAGAGAGAGACAGAGACAGAGAGACAGAGAGACAGACAGAGACAGAGAGACAGAGACAGAGACAGAGACAGAGAGTGTTGAATGTGTCTAATAGTCACCATCATGCCAAAACATCTCTAGCAGTTCCTACTCAGTAGGCAGATGTAGCACCCTTAAGTAAACATTCAATGTGTCCCAGTGACCTGCTGCTGCTGCTGGGATGGAATCACTTGGCGATTTTCAGTGGTAGGCTCTTCTGAAGAAGTTATTACTATTAGAGATGTGAATGAGGGCCCAGATTTCTTCTCTAGCAATTTCATCCATGTATCCGTTTATACATCTATATGAGAATTGCCCAGTGCTCCTCAAGACCTTTTGACCCTTAAGTTATTATAAAAATTTCAAGGACGTAGTGATCAAGGGTTCTTGGGTTTGTTTCTGATTTATTTCTAATGTGTAAAGCATTGCTCTAGATGTTGGGAAAACAGCTATTGATGCCACAGAACAAATGAGTAACAAAATTCTGGCAGGAATAGAAATTTTGTCCCCAGATGGTTCAAATAAAATGATTATAATAGCAAAGCCTACTTAGATATGTTGGGAAATGTTTAAGAAATAGAGAACAGAGCTTACATCACCTCAGGTCTAGCAATAGGAAGTAGCATCTGCCACATACAATATCCAAGGAACAATTACAGAATCTGATGACACTAGATCTTTTTGTTTATTCCTGGAATTTTTCTCATATTTTAATTTTTATATTTTTACTCTTTGCTACAGCATTCTGAAAGTGTCCATTCTCCTTGTGGGTTTGAGACTGCCTTTAATATATGGCACTCATGTTGAAGTTTTTCTGACCATAGTGTCTTGTATTATATGCAGCTAGAACTGAACGAAATTAGTAGTTTTGTAGGTCAAAATTAGTTTACATAGTTTAGTCTGTTAGATTTATTGTTTTCCCCTTTGTTTTCTTAGTAGTATAATATTAGATATAACTTTAGATATGTCTCTTTTCAAAGCTTATACTTAGATGATCCATGCCACTTTACAGTGTTTCCCAACGTATTTGTTTCCCCTTCCCCTCCCCCTTCCCCTTTTCTTCTTCTTCTTCTCCTCCTCCTTCTTATTCCTTATCTTGTTTATCTTCGTCCCAAAATCCATTCATTTTTAATATTTTAAATAAAATAAATTTGACAGAGCTTACTAGAACAGGGGGGACTGATTCAAGGTTCAGGCAGCACTCGGAGTGAGGAGAAGTTCAGAGAGAAGCACCATGGAAGCATGGGCTCACACGGATGAACACAGAAAGATACCGAAAATAATCCAATGATTAGAGTGGGAGGTCCCTGCCTGGCTAGAGATTTGGTGATTGCCACCTTCAGTTTGCTCAGTAGGAACATGAAACCTGACAACACAAGGACCTTCCTGCATATTTCTCCTCGCTTCCTACTAGTGTGCTGCTGTTATAGCATTTAGATATTTGTTGCCTATTGCTAGCTCGCAGGTAGGGGTATAGATTCACCACTTTGGAACTCTGATCACATAAACATTGGCCCATATTGTTCGATTTCCATGTTCATCAGCCTCTTTCCCCCAATTCAGTTGCTAGTTAACCTATATAACACTTTCATCAAACATTAAATTCATTAATGACTGGAGTGTGTTCTAGAATTTCTAGCAGATAGCACTTTCTCAGACATATGGTGTAAAAGTCTTAAAACACAAAAATTAAAGTGACTTTAATCATTTAATGTTAATTTTGCCAAACATCAGTGCCCTGCTAGGAAGCACTATTGACTAGATGTGTCTGCTATTTCTATCTCCATTATTCTACTCATCTGCCAAAAGTCGGGCTGTGATCTTAGAAATGGCCCATATTTGTTTATCTCAAAGCGGTCTTGAATTACAACTCCAAGGAATACCAACCTGCTCTGTTAAGAGCATGGATACTTACCCTAACACCTATTAAGAGTAACCATAAGACTGTGGTATTAAAAATTGTCTGATATTAATTTAAAAAGAAGCAAAATGACTTGCCTACATGAGATCTGTGAAATAGCCATATCTCAGAATTTAATTCATAACAAAGACGGCAATTCTCATCATTCTGCTTAGGGAATGATGATAGGAAAACTGCTCATAAATGAGAAAACCTACACCATTCTTACATGCCAAAATGGAATGCAGAAATATTAAAGAAATAAATCAAGAAGACCCATAAAGAGTGAAGATATTATGCCTTAGGAATAGGGAATAACTTTCAAATGATTCTCACAAAACATCAGTTATTAGGTTCAGTCACACCAAAATTAGGAACTATTTTTGAGGGTAAAATTAGCAGAAATATGTCAGATATATTTCATGTGTCTAAAATGACAGGGAAAAAAATCCTTCAGACTGTAAAATTCACTCATATGAAACAGAAAACCCAACTTTTAAATCTAGAGAAAGATGTTTGGGTCAGTTTGCAGATAAATAAGCTGAAAGTCTTCATAAAATATGCAAACAGATGCTTAAACCATTAGTAATCAGAGAAATGTAATTTTGAAACAAAGAAAATGCCATATTAGAACTACTAGCTCCTAGATAGAATGTTCAGTAGAAAAGCTAAGAGACACAATGTCATTTATGCCTAGTTCAGTGGATTGCTTAGTGCTCTACAACAGAATACAGCACTAGGCAGATGTTGCAGAATTGGGAGAAGAGAGCTAACTAGGGCTTTACGAACGCAAATGGTTAATTGACTGAAAGTGCTCCAGAAGACCAAGGAAACTTCAGCTCATTAACGCAGAATAAATGATAACACAGAGACCACGAATAAGAGATCCCCAAGTCATCCTGGATTCCTGCCCCTCTTACAGGAGTCCCACCTGTAGGACATCTGGTGTGGAAGCCTCCTAGAATCCAAGTCCTTTGTTTCCCTGTGAATTCCTAAGGTCCTCAAAAATCCTCCTCAGCTGTGCTAGTCTGGATTCTCCAGAGCAGTGCTTCTCAAACTTCCTAATGCTGCAACACTCCAATACAGTTCCTCATATTGCAGTGAACCCCCCAACCATAAAATTATTTTTGTTGCTACTTCAAAACTGTAATTTTGCTACTGTTATGAATTGCAAAGTCAATATCTGATATGTAGGATATCTGATATGCAACCCCTGTGAAAGGGTCATATGATACCCCAAAGGGGTCACAACCCACAGGGTGAGAACCACTGATCTAGAGGCAAAGGTACAGTACATATGGCTGATTTCCTAGATTGACTCATAACATAGAAGACTAGATAACCCCAAAATGGTTGTGTGCTTGCTACAGACAACATTGCTATACAATGCCCTGTAGCTATCCGGTCTAAGAAGTCAGAGGGCTCACAAAGGGGGAGTTAGGGATGAGGTCCTACTCTGAGGCTGAAGTTCTGGAAACTCCCTGATCTGGATCATTTCGAAAGGCTGAAGAAGCTGGAGACAGACTTCAGGAGGGACAGAAGCAGCAACAGACATTGGCACTTGTGAAGAATGAAGCCTTCTAGCTTTAAGAAAACTAAAACCCGGGCATTAGGTGTAACAATGACATTGTCAAGTAATGTTTCTCTAGGTTCTTCTTCTCTCTCATCTCTCCCACCCTGCTACTCCTGATGAAAAGTTTCTGTGATCATGGTGGCTCTTAACAGCAATAGAAACCCTGACTAAGGCAGGGTCTCTTCGTATTTATAACCCTCTGTTCTGCCCACATACTTCACATACGAGGCTCCTTGTATGGGGGAGGGATATGTGATCTGACTCTCTGATCTTGGGTCAATTCAGAGATGCTTTCCAAAGACTTTATATCACTTGGCAGATGAAAGTGAGACTGTTGCATACATCACATTTTAACAGCATAAGCAATATTTAATCCAAAATACGTATTTCTTTTTTATAAAGATTTATTTATTGTTATATGTAGAAGTACACTGTAGCTGTCTCCAGCCACACCAGAAAAAGGACATCGGATCTCATTACAGATGGTTGTGAGCCACCATGTGGCTACTAAGATTTGAACTCAGGACCTTCAGAAGAGCACTCAGTGTTCTTAGCCACTGAGCCATCTCACTGCCCCCAAAATATGTATTTCTAAAGATATGATTCTGATATAAAGAAGATCTAGGGTCCAAAAGACATAAAGATTTAGGTAGGCTAGGCACACAGCAGGTTTTTTTTTTTTTTTCCCGAGACAGAGTTTCTCTGTGTAGTCCTGGCTGTCCTGGAACTCACTCTGTAGACCAGGCTGGCCTCGAACTCAGAGATCCGCCTGCCTCTGCCTCCCAAGTGCTGGGATTATAGGTACCACCACTGCCCGGCGTTTTGTTTTTTTTTTAATTTATTGGTTATTTTGTTCATTTCCATTTCAAATGCTATACCCTTTGCCAGTTTCTCCTCAGAAAAATTCCTAATCCACCCCTCTCCCTGCCTCCACAAGGGTGCTTCCCCACCAACCCACTCACCCCACTGCCCTAACTTTCCCCTATGCTGGGGCATCAAACCTTCATAGGACCAAGGTCTTCCACTCCCATTGATGCCAGATAAGGACATCCTCTGCTACATATGCTTCTGGAACCATGGGTCCCTGCATGTGTATTCTTTGGTTGGTGGTTTAGTCCCTGGGAGATCTGGCCAGGAGGAGTAGTCAACAAAGGGGAGAGAGAACCTGTAGAGATCACATCCAGAGTTTAGGCACAGCCCCGGGGTTGAGGGATGAGGCTACGACCCTTCTCAAAATTTAAACACAGAATTGCTCCTGTCTAAAGGAAATACAGGGACAAAGAGTGGAACAAAGACTGAAGGAAAGGGCATCCAGAGACTGCCCCACCTGGGGATCCATCCCATATACATCCACCAAACCCAGACACTTGCTGATGCCAAGAAGCGCTTGCTGATAGGAGCCTGATATGGATGTCTCTGCAAAAGCCTAACTGAAACAAGTTGCCTTTTAAAATGAATTTGTTAAAAAAAAAAACCTTTTCTTTGTTAATGACTGTGTGTGTGTGTGTGTGTGTATTTCTTAAATACATGAATATATAGTGTACTTGTGTTTTTATGTTCTTACATAGTACAAATTGACTTATAAGTAGGTAGTCACATTAATTAAATCTTTTATTTAGCCCAAATTCATTTTAACTTATACTGCAATTAAAATTTTAAAGAACTGGTCATACAGTCTTAGTCGAATGTTATTTGGGTAATCGCTGCCTCAGCCCTGCTTTGACAAGTGTCTAAATATACTCCTAGTGCTTTGATTGGTTCTCAAGACACAGGAGCTTAGGCTCCAGGACACAGTGTCGCCCTCATGGACATTGGCCTCACTGGGGAGATGATCCTCTAGCTCTGATATTTCTAAAAAAATATTATTTGGGAATTGACTTAGCATTTATTTTTATAGCAATGCTTTTTGAACTATAACAAAAGAGATCCATGTTTTGGCAAAATATTTTTTCATAATGTTTATTAAGTGTTTCAGGGTTCTAGTTAAGAAAATGCATCTTAAATCAGTTTTATTTGGGAGGATAAATAACACTAAAAAGCTTTCTAAAAGTTATTCTGGTACCTTAAACACTTTCTTATATATGGACAAATATACAAAATCATACATACTATATATTTGTATATTATGTACACACATACACACACACACACACACACACACACACATATATATATATATATATACATACATGTGTATGCATATGTATAAAAAGACTTGAAATAAAGTTAGCGTATATGAGGATGACATATCCTGAATGAAGCAAGGCAGAGGCAGATGCAAACTCCTCTATGACAGAGTGCATGAGCCCTGTGTGAGCTCGAGCTAGAACCCTGTCTCTGTCAAGATCTGCCTTAGTGTTTATATAATAGCTGAGTCTAAAACATGATTTTTTTCAATACTGGTGTAACTGACCTTCTGTGTATGCAGTGGCCATAGTTGGAAGCCAAGACAGGGAGAAAGGGAATTGTATTTTTACCTCTTTCTTCTAACATCAGCCAAGTTCCAACTGTCCCACCTACATTTCTGTGTTCTACCGTTCTGGGGAATCACCTGCCCTCTTGTAGAGAAAAGCCATGGAGACTATGTTGGGTATGCTCTAACTGGTGTACAGTTGCCAAGAGGAGAGTCACTGCAGAGTGGAAATGCAAGCTAAGCTATGGTAAAACATTGCCTTTGGCTCATTCACAACATGTGAAATAGATGGGGGAAAATTCCAAAATAGAAAGAAGTTATGGGGACAAAAGCTCCTTCTAAGCCCAGACCCCCTCATCTGCCTTTGACAGTAAAATAAAACAAAGCAAAGCAAAGCAAAATATTAATTTTGGTCATTTACCCAGTATTAACACACAACAGGAAAATATAACTAAAGAGTCTGATGATTTGTGCAAAAATGAACAGTAATAAACTAACCTATAAAAGGGATGAATGGAAATTTTGACCTTATACATGTCTTCACACTGAATAATATATATGAACTTCTAACACATGAAATACTACAATGACAGTCACCCCAGTTACAATACAAGGGTAAGCTCTAATTAGACAGATTGTTTACATCTGTTAGTAATGTAACCTTACTCCATGCCCTGGTTTTCATATATTTCATATATGTATATGTGTGTGTGTGTGAGTGTGTGCACATATATATGTATATATGTATATACAAGCTGGGGGCTATAAAAGACCACACATATATGTATATATGACACTGTTGGTTCGCAACGCTCACAATTTCACACTAACTTCCAATTAGTTTATTCTACCATCAATCTTTCACCACATCCTTAATATATGTAGGTATATGGTATATGTATACATGTATATTTACAATCCAAGAGATAATATCTCCCCAAAACAAGACATAGGAACAAACAGGACCATAGATATATAAGTCCTGCATCCTGAAAAAAATTGTTTTTAGTACCACAGCTCTCGAGAAGGAGATATGACAGAATAGTAGTAACGTTAAAAAGAATATATCCAGATTCCTTTTACACATAGAAGAAGCCAGTTCACCAAGGGAGACTAGAAGTCTTTCTTTATCTGGACATCAGGTAATCAACAAAGCATGTGCAAAACAAAGCTGATAGAGTACAAGCTGGGGGCTATAAAAGACTACATACTGCAGTCAGATGTATTGGGGTTCTTCCCTCAACTCACTATCCTGCTTCCATTTGGGGGAGTATTTTTTCTCTCCTGTTTCTTAGTAAGTTGTGTATTTCTATTCCATCTCTAACTTTTCCCCCACCTCCCCTCCTGGAAGCCCAGATTTTCACCTACCATGTTCTATGTATGTCTTGCTTTAATATCTAATTATATTGTTTGTGCACTTTAAAAATTGTAACTTCCATATTAATTCCCTTCCCTACACATGTAATGACTCCATTTTTCTCTACAGTCGAATGACATTCCATCATGTATGCATACTACATTTTCATTACCTATTCATCTATTGATGGATCTCTATACTGGTTCCATTTCCTTCTACTGTAAGTAGAGAAAAATTCACATGGATATGCTTGGATACTCACGGTAGGAAATGGAATCCTTGGGGGTATACACCAAGCAGTGATATAGATGGGCCATGTGGTATTTCTCTTTCAAACCTTTTGAGAAACCTCAATACTAATTTCTGGCCTGAACTTTACTTTTATTCCAGGATAGCATACATGCTGTTGACTGCCTGCAGTCAGGATGGTTCTTTCCTTGTCAGTTGCTCTCCCAAGGCCAGTTCTTCCAGGAAATGTCCATGCCTACAGGCAGAAGTGTGCTTTAGTACTTCCTTAGCCATCTTTCAATCTGGTCAAGGGGAGGAGTAAGATTAGCTGCCCCTCCCTTCCTTCATTTGTAGACTGAGGATGAAATGGGTTGCCTTTTCTTCCGGGTTTACCATGGTTTCTATTTTGTAGAAATCTAAAAATGGACTAAATAAGAAACAAGTTAATACATCATGTTTAAAGAATAAACTTGGTTTAACTAAAGTTTTTTTCCTCTCATTTTCTTATACTCTCTTTCCCATTGTCCCTTAACTAGAGTTACTATTTTGGTGAAGTGACATAGTAGAAAACAAGTGAGAAATATTTTAGAAATGTATAACATTTAGGTCACAAACCATTATGTTTGTAAAATCAGACAAGAAGCCTGGTGTCCTTGTCTTCACAATTCATAAAAATGGTCAAGACTATGGGAACCAGGAGAGTTGTAGGGAAAGCAAGGCTCAGAAAAAAGACTGACTCCTGAACTCAGTGTCCTGTTGAAAGGCCTTCCTAGGGACAATCTGGAATCTGAGACATTGTTGAGCCCTTGCCAGGGAAAAGCTCAGAACCAGTGAGATCCCAATTGACCTATAGCTCAACAGTGTTTTCAAGGATTGGGATGGACACAAATCTGAGGCCTCTTCACAGAGCACTTTGCTGCCAAAAATAACAAGTAGCTGGAGGTTGTACCCGAGAGATCTCAGAGGTTGTTGATGAAGGCCATGGGTCTAATCATGGTGGATGTACCAGGTCCAAAGTCTCAGTGTTGATGCAGAAGGACTTCAAGTATTTCCTTTCCTCTCTGCCTACTGTTCAGAGCTTGAGGAGCTCCCAGAAAACAGAGCACATTCTGCAAACATGGGGCATTGCAACAAGTAACTCTTTCTACAGGAGGCATTTAGAAATATCTGGAGACACACTTATTATCCAGGAATTGAAGATTGGGTCTAGTAGACAGAAAGCAAAGATTTGGATAATTCTATAACTGATAATTCTACAACGTATAAGACAGTTCCCTCCAAATAATTAACCTGATTTAAATGTCAGCCTGGTCAAGTTTGAGAAACTATGTACTATACTGAGATCATTTTTTGGCCTGTTGTTAAGTCAAGAAATCTGTAAAAGAAATTATGTCTAGTTTGGAAAGAAAACCATATCTAGTCAATAGACTGAAATTTATAGTAATGTTTTTATGCTCAGCATACTTACCAACAGGTCACATCCCACATAACCTAAACTGAAAACAGTATGAAGAGAGCAATGGCCCTCATACATGCAGCATGTTGAGGAGCAGAGCTTGGTAACATGGCACTCTCTCAGGTGTCTGTCTTTCACCCCTGGGATCTATTGACTGCCTGGGGCTGCAGCCCACTGCCTCACTGCCTCTTCCTACCAACACAAGTGGAGTAATCACACTGATACTATGGAACAAAATTGCAATTCAAAATGGGAAATACAATTTCTGCTGAGTGTGTGTTACTTACATATTATCCTCAGACACCCTTCAGGGACTGGAGAGATGTCTCAACATCTAAGAACACTGGCTGCTCTTCCAGCATCCCTGAGTTCATTCCCAACAAAGCACAAGGTGGCTCACAGGAATCTCTAATGCTATCTGATGCCTTCCCTGGCATGCAGGCAGATGTACAGACAGAGCACTTATTAATAAATCTCAAAAATAAAAAATGGAATCCTTCAGAGACAACTGAATACTATTTCTGTAATGTAAAATAATCACTACTCAGTTCTGCACTTATTATAACATTTGGGGGGGGGAGGCAAGAGAAGCATGAGTTCCTTGATAGTATTACAAAGTACCCAGTATTAAAAAGGAAATGGAAGAGAAAACGGACACAGATAAGAGACACTTAAGTAAGGGGAGACAGAAGATAGGGGAAAGACTAACATCCACAAGTAAGCCATGTAGGATGACTTTCAGGGGAGATGGCTTCTGACCTACGGCAATGGGCCCATGAATAGTTATTTCAGGTGAAATGGTCTTTCTTCCACACTCTCCATTTGAAGTTTCCTAAGACAATGGCATGACAAAGCAAGCCACTAACTGACCAGGGAGACTCTCATCAAAGAGACGAACTAAAAAACGTTTCCACAAAGAGCAGAAATGAAAGCAAGAAATCAAAGACAAGGAAAATAAAGGAGGGAGGGACCTAGAGGAGAAGGAAGAGAAAAGGAAAAAGAGGAGCAAAAAGATCTGCCAGCAGTTGCCATGAATAATAAATCAGCCTTGTTCACAGCGTGAGCGAAGTATTCCAATTTTATGTGAAAGCAAATAACTGTGAAGTATCACCAACATAAACACTGATTAAAAGAGATTAAATGTCCTGAGATGAAATGTCATAACATTACACACTGTCAGTTTGCAGTGTTCTCAAAATGTTAATGACCTCCGCTTGAGCTGCTACTAGCACGGGAGAGATCTCAGGGGAAGGAGACCTCAGCTGCAGAGCTCCAGGGAAGGACATTGAGCCTCATCGGTCCTCTCACTCTTAATGGATAGAATACCATTGAGAATGAGTCAGTGACATTTGCCCAGGATTCAGGAGGGACTACTTTTTTTTTTTAAATTAAGTTTTATTTTACCTGAAAGCAGTTGAGTTTATCTTACCATTTCAATACCGTTCCAGACCTGATTCAGTCAGCCTGAAACACTCCTTAGAATAACGGTCCTTTATCTTTCGCAGTGACATTCTCCAGCAGCAGCAACATCTGCAGAAGATTTAGGAAGTGACAGTTCATCATTTCACAGACTAATTCTGGAATAAAAGTGCGAAGCAGGGTGAATGCATAACTACTTTACCACTTGCCAGGCGTTTTAAAAAGAGTATCTTCCGAGAGGACGGCCCCTTCCCTCATTTACTTCCATAAAAATCATTAGTACTTCCGAAAACTACAATTATTTTTTGCTTCCAAGCTAAAAAAAGAAAAAGAAAATAGGCCATCACTCTGTGGCCACTTCACTCAACTCTAGCACTGGCTCAGTGACTCTCAGCCAGTAGCATCTCACAGTACTTTAGCATATGAACCTTCATGTGTGTGTGTGTGTGTGTGTGTGTGTGTGTGTGTGTGTGTGTGTATGTGTATACATATATACATATATACATACATATATGTATGTATATATGTAATGTGTAGATTTGGGTATCTATGGGCATTTATCAGTGATACAGGCCTGAGGATTGTAGGTGAAAGGCTACAGGATCACATGACAAATACGAATCATCAGACTCTGGAGACCAGCATCCGGGTGAAGATCTGAGTATATTACACATCACATAAGCTTATATACAGTATCTGAGGCAACCCTAAGCCTCTCAATCCTCAGCCAATCATATCCCATCAATCACCGTCACCCATCACCATGCCCCAACGAAAGCCCTGCCTGATGAGAATGCTCAGAAGGAGCTGGGGGTAGAGGAGTTTTGTCATCTGTTAGGACTTTCATGAATACTAGGGGGTGGGGCAGGCAGCCATTCCCTGGCCTAGGTTCCTTTTTGCTGTCTCATGAGTGTTCCAGGAGCCATCTTAGATCTGACGCCGTGTAGAGCAGGCCTGGACTCTGTGAGGCACCTCAGGAGCCTGTGGCACCTTGCTCCCTATCCTACTTTTTCCTTCACAAGACTGAGCTTCACATCCCACACACAAGTCTTCTGCCCAGTTCTTCCCTTTAAGAAGTCTCTGATATCTGGGGTAGGGAAGCAGAAGCCGCAGAAACAAAAACAAAATGGGAGCAAGAGTAATAAAAGCCACACATTGAGTGCAATACAGATGCTCAGGGGTAGTGACACTATGAGTATTTAGCTGGAGGTATCAGGGAATTTATCATGACAGGGGAAGATTATGCTATGGGCACCTTAAGATTTTAGACAAAATGTTGTTTAAAGAATCACTGAAGAAAGCGTTCTGTCTGCCCTTGACTGGAGTAACCACTTCTGCATGTGGCTATTTTAATTTGAATTAAACTGAAGTAAAATAACAAATTCAGTCACACCAGCCACGTCGTAAATGCTCAAGGGTCAAGAGGGCATGGTGGCCAGTGGCTACCATATAAGATTGCACAGAAGAATGTCCTCATCACTGCAGAATGTTCAGCTCTACAGCTCTGTTCTATGTTGAAGAAGCAGGATAATCTCAGCAACAGATGCTTTCCAGACACATAGAGGTCAGTATCCTTCCTGTATTGGCTGGAGTCTAGGGTTTGAGTAAAGAAGTAGATGATAAACCTAAAGAGCTAACATGGAATCAAATTCCGGTGAGTCTTGAAAGGATGCATTTGGAATCTGGACCTTGTTCAGAGATCAGTATTGATAAAGAAGAACTAAGATTTGATAACGTATGAATCAAATTTAGCTGCACCTTATGTTCACGTGTGGGGCAAGATCTCAAACTCAGAGAGATGAGACTCAGAAGTCAGTATTTCCTGGCCATCTAAGGGTGATCCCAATGCACAAATATTTTTAGAGAAGTATCTTTAATATTCAAAGTGCCCCTCCCTGATTTGAGTTAATAATAAGTTTTCTTCATCTTTTCTATCTTGGTGGAGTCACCAATAATAATGAACTGATTCCACTCTCTGGTGACAGAAGATAACCTTGTAAGCAAGACTTGACAAATCCAAGTCACAGTAGTACCCTAATCACACAAGGCACAGTTTAGATCATAGCAGCAGGTGGAAACCGCACTCAGGGCGGGTGATGAAAGCATGCTCTGCCACTTCACATATATATATTTCTGATCTCACATACACATTTCTGGTTGGGAAAGGTATTTTATCAAGGAGATCAAAGAAGCAATATAGAATTAGCCTTGACATCTCTGTGTATATGTTTCTCCATGTGTTACCTGACCAGCAGCATTCTGTGTGACAGTGAAAAGCCACCCATGACAATTTACAAAATTCAGAGACCCAGCATAGGTGGGTGAGTGTCAATGAAGAGAAAGAAAAAGAAGTGGTATTCCTTGGTGGGTTTGGGGGAGAGTCCTGTCTGTCATATTCTCCTTTTGTATTATTCATAGTGAACATGACCAAGGAAATTACTTCCTCCTCCTTGGCTTCCTTCTCCTCCTCCTTGTGTTTCTTCTTACCTCCCTCCTCTTCTTTCATGTTTCCTTTTCCCCCTCATTCTTAAGTTTGTGAGAGATGAGCAGCACTGTTTTTGATGTTTATCATTTTTTTATTAATTCATTTATGTGTTGTCGCCTATACATGGCCCAGTTTATAAGTAAATGTGATCTAAGGATCAGTACCAAGCACTCTCAAAAGAAGAAATAAAAATGGCTGAGAAATATCTTTTAAAGTGTTCAATATCCTTTGTAATTGGGAAAATACAAAATTTAAATTACTTGGAGATTTCACCCTTCCCTAGATGAGATGAAGGAAACAAGTGACAATGAAAACTGGTAAGGATGTGGGCAGAAGATGTATTCACTGTTGGTAAGGCTGCGAAAGAGAGCAGCTACTCTGGAAATCTGTATGAATCCTCCATAAGCTTGTAATAGGTTTACCATTTGTCCCAGCTATACCAAATTTTGGCATATCCCCCGAAGATTCTATACCATACTACAGGGACCTACTTAGCCATGTTCACTGTTGCTATATTCACAAGAGCCAGGAAATGAACTCAGCTACATTTCCATCAACTGGTAAATGGATAATAAAATTGGGGTACATTTCAGCTAGAGCAAAAAATAAAATCGTGAAATTTTCACGTAACTGAATGGAACTGGAAAATATACTGCAAAAATGTAATTGAAACCCAGGAAGACAAGAGTTGAATAATCTCTCATATTTGTGGACCCTATCTCAATTTTTAGGTTGAGTATATAAACAGAAATATTCACGGAAGCCAAGGGCATAATAGTCCCAGTGCAAGAGAAGAGAAGGAGCTACAGAGAGGAGGCTAGCAGGATAAAAGTTCATTGAAGAGGGGAGGGGGAAATAGGGAGCTTCATTGTTGGGGGCAGCCAAAAGAGAATACCAAGGGTATTTAGGAAAACCAGAAGGAAAACTATTGTTTTATTTAGCTCTAGAATACAGATTTTTTTAAACATATACCCTTCTTGTTAGTATACAAATTAAAAGCTTGAAACTAATCATTTATCAAACACTTTTTAAAAAGACTGCCAAAACAGGCCATCTCTGAGTGTCAAGACTATCAAAAGGTTTTCTTGTGAAGGTAGAGTAAAAGTTGAGACATTGACTCAATCTAAGAGAGCTGAGAAGCAGATCCACTTATTTCACTATATTTAAAGGTAAATACAGTATGTAAAGAACTCATATATGCATGTACATTACATCAGATTTGGCTATTGACATGAACTGAAGGCCACCTCTAATTCAGGGATCATTGTTCTACATGACAATTCTCATGGGCTAGCTAGATTATCTTAGCCAATGCATGTGCCAGGCAATCTAAAAACCAACTTTTAATGACCCAGCATAACAAATTTTAATTCTCCTTTTCTGTTGGTGTATATTTGAGTCTACTTTACTCTCCTTTGTTCAACTCCCCTGTAGGATGTTTTAAAGGGTTAATTAGGGTTATAAATCAAAGCTAGGTCTTGATCTCTTCCATCTATGAAAGTACATCCAAGAACCTACTCAACTCTTTTGTCCATCCATATGAATTAATCAAGCACCTGTATTTTGTGTTGAGAATTTATGACTAAGGGCCAGAGAAAATGTAAGAAGTAGTGTACATTCTTGGATTAATGGGAAAAAGGAAGTAGATTAAACATACTTATAGATGGAAAAATAAGGTTTTTGATCAGGGAAGAAAATGCCTGGTTCCACTGTATTTTCCACCCAGCAATTCTGCCACTAAAATACTGTCACTTTTACTTGTCAACTCAGGTTTCACAGTATACCACCGCAGGCATTTTGTGTAACTTACCTCAGGTGATTTTTAGACGCCAGTCTTTATAGAGTGTACTCAGTGCTTTAAAGAGATCTTACAACATGTTTCCCTTTATACCATTTTTCTAATGTAGGACTGACTCTGTGGAATCTCTTCCTGGGTCATAGGTTGCTCAAGATTGCCTGTGTGAGACTTCCTCCAGTTCTAGTACTAAATGACAATATTTAAACATTTAAGAGCCTGCATACTGAATACTGTGTAAACACAGAGCAGAAAAGAAAACTGGAAGGTAAGATATGAAAACTGAACTGTAGATGAAGAGTTTAAAGGGTTTTGTTTCATTTACTCTAAAATTAGAAGGAAAGGGTTTTTTTGTGAATTTGCTTTTGATCTGCAACATAAATATATTTACAGATTGGAAATTTACTAGAAGAATTCACTTGCTCCAACAGTCACTGGGTAATTCAAAAAAAATGGCATTGGCATCCATTGTATTTGATGATGTTCAAACCTCCCTGTAGTCCCTGCAGGCTATTTGATCATGAGAATCCTGTGCATCTTTCTAAGCTCAGCCAGCTCATTCAAAACCACAGAGAACTGGATACTCTATTGCAGAAGAATATCTTTCCCATGGAGCCTATGAAGCTATTCCTCATATATAAATATATACTGGTCTTGTAAATATATCTGGTTTTTCCAATTTTTTTTAAAAAGTAGACAAATATTCAATATGGAAATTGTATAAATGAGCACAGGGAGGCATAATTTTCTTGATAACATCTATCTCTCTTTCATCGATAATATCTATGCCACTTGAGTTATCTCTTTGACCCTTCTATAATCTCAAAGTTGCCAATGGCAGGATTGGAAATTGCTATACAGATTTCCTTTTTTATTTTTTGCCAAGTATTTCACTCCACAGTAGTCTGCTAAATGTCCTGAGCATGCAAATAATTCATTAGCACTTTGGGCTTTTGTGTCTTCTGGAGTCTTCCAGAAAATGCAGCATTCCTGGAAGGAGAAATATTTTAAGTAGCTGGGGAATTATTCTGTCAATTCAATTTGTAATATGGAAGGTAGGCTGACAGACAAGCCCTTAGGGATAGGGCAAAGGTAATGGAGAATAAAGAAAGTGAGATAGATATTATCAAGAAAATACTGTCTTACTTCCTGAGGTTATAAAACTCACTTACACCAGTATCAGGAGTAAAGATAACTTTAAAATGGCCAATAATAGAACACTTTCTCAGTAAGAGATATTCTCCCAAGTCTTTATGTCCTGACTTATTTTATGTGTTTATTATTTCATTCTTTAATGTATTAATTTTTATGGATTCCATATAACATGCTTTCAATAAAAGAACTATTCTGCATTAAGGAAATTAAGGCAAAAAAGAAATAAAGTCATAG
>JADRCC010575721.1:2373-19037 GCA_019843855.1 Hylomyscus alleni
ATGGGAGAAGAGGCCCTTGGCCCTGTGAAGGTTCTGTGCCCCAGTGTAGGGGAATGACAGGGCTGATAAGTGGGAGAGGGTGGGGTGGCAGGCATGGGGAGGGGGGTGGCAACAGGGGTTTGTTCTTGTTGTTTTTGTTTGTTCATTAAAAAGAAAAAAAAAGAAAATATACCTAATGACAGGAAAATGTGTACCACAAAAATTAATGATAAACATTACTATATGCCAATGTTGAACATGTAGTAACTTTTTAAAATTGATAATAAATTGAATGAAGACTACTGGAATAATAACTCTATACAGCTTACTACCTTCTTATTTCATGTGTCCTATGTAAGAAAATCCATAGGAGACCTGATTTTATTCTAGTTACAAACTTTTAGCTCCCTAATTATTAGGAAACTACGAAACCCACCAACAACTACCGCCAAGGGACAATATTATCAATAGATGTTTTCTCTGGCCTTGCATAGTCTTTTGATTCACTTCTGTTTGTTAATTCCTATTTCTTCTCACTCAAACCTTCATTCAGTAGGTCATTTTTTTTCCTGTGCATGGACTTTTCCTCTTTAGACAGCCAGTCTCACTCATTGTACTTCATAGAAACTAGCATGGTAAGGGAAACACTCTCTTCTCAAAAACCAATGTCAAATGTTTCCTTTAGCCTTCATCCTGTCATCAAATAGGTATTGAGAATGTCACTAAAATATAGTTCCTGACTTCAGGGATTGGCAGCCTAGGACATCCCACCAGCAATGCATCCCATAAACAGCCACAACTAAGTATATAGAGGACACTTTAGCAGAGATGCTGTCAGAGAAGCACCTAACCCTGACTACATGGGCCAGTATGCCCTATCTTTGCTGTTCTGTCAAAGCAACAAAGTGGCTTCTTGCCACTTCTAGGCAAAGTGGCTTCTTGCCATCAGTCTGAATTATAAAAGTTATTTCCTACTGATCCACCATCACAGCCCTTAGATATCAGCGCAGCTTCATTGAAGAACTCCTGAATTTAAGACAGATCAGGAGATTTCAATATAACTTTATCTCCTACAATCACTCTAAGAAGAAAAATGTTTGAGTGTCGTGAACATGTATGAGCATATCCATCTTATTTAATATTTGTAACAATTATGCATTGCTGTGTGGTGTGGAGCTGATGTTCCGTGAATATCAGTTAGATGAATAAGTCAAAAAATGGACTATAGCAGACCCTGTATGGGTGTTTTGTTCAATCATTATTCAAATCAGAGGTAGATAAGATGACCTCTAAGTATTGTTCCAGCTCACACATGCTTTACTTATATGCCACTTGTGTGCTTTAATATGAATATTTTTCTCTCTAGGCTTTTCTTTAATTTACTATCAAAGAATGGACACCAAGCAATATGTTAGATGAGAGCCATAGGCTCAAATGCACATTTTGAACAAAAACTCCTGAACAGAAGGTGTGTCTGCAGAGATGGAAAGACTGATTAGAATTTCAGTACAGTGAAGAAATTGAATGTTGTATCCTCTGAGGCTAATTACCTTATTTTGTGCTAGTTCCAGCCCTTCAGAACAGCCATTCCTTCCCCACCTCTGTTTCAGAAGTAACATCTTATAACTAAAGATGAAACCTTGTTAGAATCTATCAACATATCAAATGCCAAGGTTCCACTAAACAAAAAGCTAAGAATGTTATCAGATAGCATCTTGGACCTACGGAGAAGCTTCCCCCATCTTGTACCTGCCTCACTGGTATACCCGTCAACAGATTTTAAACTTGCCTTGACTTATGACTTTCTTTAACCTATAAAGCTATCAAAACTTCATGAAACTGCTTTCACATGGGAACATGGCATTTGGGATAGTCCAAATATGTATTCCGGGGCCATGATCAATCAAATTGGATCCAGAATAAATGATCTCTTTTAAGATGAGAGCTGTGTTTTTTATGTCAACAAGACAGACCAAAGATGTCACAGACCAGCTTTGATTTCTGATTCGGATGCTGCCACTTCCTGAATGAGAAACCTGAGAGTGAAGTTCGGTGGTGCAGCTTGTATTATATTTAAAAATAACAGTAAAGCTTGTATGACACACAGAAGGCACTCACTCAGTACATATTTATCAAGAGAATGAACTCAGACAAAGACTGAATGAAATAATCTATTTCACGTTGCCAAAGGGTTCATGTGCTCACTTCCCATTTCCACATGTTGTGCAATTTAAAACGATGATTCCACTGACTTTGCAAGAAGGTACACATCTTGTCAAAATTTTATTGGAATAAAATCATATGGCTTTTCCATTTTCCAAAAGAATTCAACTAGAAAAGAAGAAGTGAAATGAAATGAAAATTAATTCAGTAATCAATTTCACAATGGGCCCACATTACATTATGTCTGAGGTCCTTTAACAAACAAAAATTAATTTCTAAACCTACAAGTTGTTGGCACATTGATAGACTCCTTAATTATAGGGTCTTTGGTTCAGAAAATAATGATTGATTATTTTAGTCTGCGTTTCACTTAGTTATGGATGAGACCCTGAATATTTGCACAGAGAAATTATTTCAAAGTTATTATGATTAATAAGTGGTAGAGACATGAAGTCTGACTTATTGTAAAATCTGAGACAATGAAAATCATTTTCTAGAGTGTCTGAAAGTGTTGTTCTGAGACAGATGACAGGGAATTTGGAAAATGAAATGCACTTCTGTTCAGTTAGTCTGCAAATATTTGTACTTGATACTTTCTAATCACTGAACCTACAGTTGGACATTAGAGATACAACACTGGAAAAGATTTCAAGTGATCAGTGTCATGGAGATAACCAATTCTTAAACATCAACAAACTCTATGTGGTGATGTAGGATGCAGGTGCTGAGATAGGGCTCAGAGGGGGATCACATATGGGCAATTTTATCAGATAATCTCCAAAGCAAATAAACATGGCTGCCTAAGCTGGAGAAAAGTACTAGTGGGGAGGGGAGGGAAGCCACAAAAACTAGGAAACAAAATAAGCAAAACCAGGAAGAGAGAGACTTCCTAGTACTGAAAGACAACATCCAGGGTCTTGGTCTTCCACTGAAAAATACCAAGTGTTGATTAGTAAGGGTAAGGCTGGGTAATGGTCTTCCCCTTAGAAGTTTGTAAAGAAGCAAGGGAAATTGTTATGACCACATTTTAAACTTGTTAAAATTCTCTGACAATTTTACATAAGGACATAAAGAATTTTGATTATTTTCAATTGTTTTCAGCCCCATTTGCCCCCTCTCCTCCTCCTCTCTTTCTCTCACTCTCCTTCTTAAACTTGCCTGTCTAACAAGGCTTCACTATACTTTGATGTCTTTTATTTTCCCCATTCTCTTTTCATGACACACTGAGTTTAATTATGTTATTTATGAACATAGGTATGAGGTTGTTTACTGGAGATGGGCAATATACCAATGAGTATATCAATGAAGAAAGTCACAAGACCTCTCCAAGAAACTATTAAAGCCCATAGTCCTTAGGAGAGAATGAGTCTCTCTATGAGTAACTCTTCTATATATGATATAATGTGGATGGGACCAATCTCATATATTACATATATTGGCGACACAGCTGCAGTGAGTTTATGAGGACAGATGTCACTTTATGTCCAGAAGATACTATACTGCCCCATAATATTTTTCCTTATCCTCTGACCCTTATAGTCTTTTTACTTTTTATGTCGTGAAGTTCTCTGAGCCCTTTGACCTGAAGAGGGGCTTTTTCTGTATCCTATAATGCTACTGAGGGAACATAGGATACATACAATGCTCAGGTAGATTCTGAAATCCAAAGATGTAATGTAAAAGAGGAAATGAAAGCTGAAGCTAAGGATTCTGACCTAGGAGACTGGATATGTGTGAAACATAAGGATATCATCAAGCTATAGAATTCAATAGGAGAAATAGTGTTGATGGGCTGGTTAGATTTCCCATTAAATAGGATCAGGAGCACTTGCAATACAAATATTGTTCTATCAAGAATGATAAATTTTTTAGTAGGTAGGATGTAACAAAATATATGATAAAAAACCTCTTCATTTTCAAAAGTAGAGATATTTCTAGAAACTCTTACTATTATAACTCCAAGAAGAATATGGTGGGATGGAGAAATGGCTTATCATTTAAGAGCATTCAGTGGGCTTACAGACTACTAAGATCAGTTCCCAGCATGTATGTTCATTGGTGCCTCGCTGCCTATATGTCCAGCTCCAGGGGATCTAACTCAGACTTCTGACTTCAGCAGGCGCTCACACATATTTGAAACACATTCATACACACATACACATACATTTAAGAAAGGACACTTAAAAGGCATACCATTTTAAAGTTCACCTTGAAAATTGGGGAAGCAAAGTTCACAAGAGTTTCTACAATGGCTGTTCCTGATTTGTGATTATTCACTCACAGAGATGAAGACTTCTACTTCACTCACAACATGAAGCTCTTAGAGAATTTCTAGCAACACGGCTTCTCCTAAACTGGGATACCTCTCAACATTCTTATTTTATTCATGAGCAAATGAAAACTACAGGAAAATAAAATGGCAGTTCTAGGATAAGCTGGTGTGAGTTCCATAGACTGTCTATTGCCAATCCCTGAATGTGGCTCTGCTTCACTTACACTGAGTCTTTGGTAGGGAAGTACAAGAAGCAGCAATGGTATCAAAGAGATTACTGGATGTGTAGTGAAGGGTAGCTCAGGACAAAAATAGGAAAAAATGGCTGGAAGAAAGTTTTACTATGATAGTATATAAGCATTGTCTGCTACAAATTATTCCAAGAATTGGAAAATAGCAAAATTCCAGAGAAGAAAACATCTTGTCCTGAGAAGACAAAGGCATTCCTTCACCTCCAGCCCTATGCAGTAACACTCCCAGTTCCAGTTTCTGGAGAGAGAACTTATAGATTGGGACCCTTAAAGTAGGATAGGATTTCATTAAACCACTTGCTGCCTCTGACTTAAGAACAGATAGCCTCTGATCCTGATTTACTTATAAACTCATTCATTCATGAAGGCAAAACAATACAATTGATACTCATTTGACAATGCTCCCTGAAGCTCTGGATTTACATTTTACAGGTGTGAAAATTAAAGTACCATGGGGAGGGAACTGAGACTATAAATTTGATTTGGATTTGGAATTATATTTGTATTTTGTCTTGGTCCTCAGAGCTCTTTAAGGTTGTGGAACTTCAGGAATAATGTAGACAATAATACCTGAGTAATTTATCAATTCTCCAATTGGCTTCTGCTACCTGACTCTCAGGTCTAAGTGGATGTGAGACCTCACTCATCAATGAAGCACATCAATTCCTGTCCCTCAATCCATTGAGAAGAATTAGAGTAGCTACAGAGAAACATGCTATCATTCAAGAAAGAGTCAGGGTATAAATATGGCCATTCAAGAGGCATGCCTTCAACAGAAAGGTGCTGTTTTGCAATAAAGAGAAATAATGGTTATCAAGGCAAGAACCATGAAATAGTACATTGAAAATAAAATGTGCTCTTATGAAGTCTCCATTTTTCCCCCCATTGGAGAAAGGGGAAATAAATAACAAACTGTAAAAGCAGGGGCTGAGAAAATATTGTGAGAGGTGGAGTTTAATGACTTGACTATGAAACAAACACCCAGGTTTGGAGAGGGTTTAGTATATTGGTGAAATCAGAATACATATTTAGGTTTTGCACTGACCTGTCATGTAATGATTTGTTATTTCCCGACTTTTCAGCTCCAGATGGACCTTTATAACTTTTCTCTTTTGTCCTAATCTCTCCTGATTTCATTTTAAGATGTTCTTAGCTATTGTTAGGCTCAAAGAAATCCTTGGATTCATTAGGATTCATTGAGATTCTATAATATGATGTTTTAAATAATACCACAATTAACATTCTTTGTGCTTAAGCTTTTATTCTTCTCTAATCTCTCTTTTGTCTCACCTCCACGTGCTGCCTGGAAGCTAGTGTAGATTTCAAAGGACATATATGCACCTGCGTATATTTATTTATATGCTAGGTTACCTGAGCAAGATTCTGATGGTTTTTGTTTTGTAGGTCACTGCAATGTCGTATTCATTTTGAAGTATTTGGAAACCCTGCTTTGTGCTAGAAAAGATGCAGAGTGTTAATTTTCCTTCTCCTCTGTCCTATAAAAAAAAAAAAACAAACTCATTTCTCTCATCTTGATGAATTTATAAATCAGGCTTTAAGGTTTTATTAAGTTTCAGGTAATAGCAAATTAAAATCTCATTCACAGATGCTCCATTAATTTCATTTGTTATCAATAAATGCAGCTACATGTCTCAATACATTTGAATGTGTCCTATAAATAAATGTCGCTGATAAATTCCCAGCAAGAAATATAACACATTGTTGTGTAAAGTATATGTAAAGTGTATTATAATGAGGAATATTTTTAAAACATGTGTTTCATACACAATTTAAATGATCAAAATGGGGGTATATAAATCATAGCAAAATTTAGAAATGAACTTTCAAATTTATATATGCAGATTTTTCATAAGAATCATTTTATTTTTCTGGTGAAAGTGTGGGTTTGAATAATTGCTTGATAGGCATGCACACATATTAATGTTCTCTAACCATGACATAATTAGTCTGTCCTTCTGAATGTAGTGGGAAAATATTCTCTTTATTCTTTTTCCTTAAATAACTGAACTGCTACAGTAAATATGATAAATCACATCTACTGGATATGAATGTATTCTGGACTCAATGAATATTCACAATACTCTCTAGGATTCGCTATTATTATTATAAGTAGTTATATTATTACTTTTACCTTTTGTGTGGTTCAGACTCAAAACAGAAGCACATGAAAATTTCCATATAAAATAAGAAGCCAGGAATATCTAAGACACCTTCTGATCTAAAAGGGCCAGAATAAAGATTGACAACTAGGAAGGTGACTGACGTCAGCTCTGAGTAGACAATGTCAGCTGAGGCCATCCATCCTAGACGTTGAAATGTTATCCTATGGTTGGGAGCAACTCAGAATGTGTGACTTGACCAAGCAGTTCTCAGACAGGAAGAATGCAGCCTGGGAAGGACCTCAGTTGTGTGTAGAGAAAAAGCCACCTCACCTTTTTTTTTCCACATAAAGGTGACAGATGAGCTTTATTAGGACCTAGTATACATTCATACACTTTAAAAGTTCTGAGTGACTCTCTTGAGCTACGTGATTTTTTTTTTCTGGTACAGATTTGCCTGTATGTCTTCACATTTAATATTCCTTCCAAATCCTACATTGTCATCTTGAGACTGCACTCTAAAACCAGTTTGGTCTCCTTCATCAACAGCAGATTTTTTTTTTTAATTGGATGTTTTCTTTATTTACAATATCTCCTTTCCCGGGTTCCCCTCCAAAAGAAAAAAGAAAAAGAAAATAAAATAAGAAAAATAAAATAAAATAAAAAAACAAAAATTAAAACAATCCCCCGTTCCCTCCCCCCTCCCCCTGCTCACCACCCCACCCTCTCTCACTTCCTGGTCCTGGCATTCTCCTACTTTTATTATATTTCAGTGATATCTATTGTCTATATACATATTTGTGTCTATATATCATATATTTTTTATCTATTTACCATCTATCTCTATATTATATATATACATATATATAGCAGTCTATCTATTACCTATCTACTATCCATCTATCTATTTATCTATCTATTATCTATCTATCTATCTATCTATCTATCTATCTATCTATCCATCTATCTATCTAATAACTACTATCTGTGTGTACACATTTGCCTGTGTTCCTAGAACTCAGTTATCTTTTTTCCTTATTGATAGCTGAAACAAGAGTACATATGGCAGGTTCATTTGAATACATATTAGGGGGTCCAATTTAATTACTTTAAGTGAATATATGATCTATTTTATATATCTGTATTCATATGTGTGTGCATTATGTATATTTTGTACATTTTTGACATGGAAGGATTTAATAGAAAATAATCTATAATTATATCAATGTTTAAGTCAACTATGATTTATTTTTATTGTGTTCTAAAATGTATTTTAATCATGTTCTGGTGTTTGCTTCATTACAATATCTCAATCAATCAAGTCAATAATCTAGAATGTAATATTTTGCATTCTAATTTTGTTATAGTAGTGAATATTAAAAAAATGTAAAGGAAGAAAGAGAGAGAGAGAGACAGAGAGACAGACAGAGAGAGAGAGAGAGAGAGAGAGAGAGAGAGAGAGAGAGAGAGAGAGAGAGAAAGCTCCCTAGCAAGGAACACTCTTTCCTTTACGTGGTGCCACAAACTTGGTTCAACCTGGCCGTTTTAAGATTCTTACTCAAGGTCGCTGCCTCATGAGAGGAAGCTGTCATTCATGTTCATGAGACTTCTTAATCCAGAAGACCACATCTTTTTCTACCATAGAAAGGTTTGAAATCCTATATGAAATTAACCTAGGCACTTGTGATTCCAGGTCTTAGAATTCTGAACTGGAGTGTTTCTGTCAGATTTACTTATTTGGCAACTAGATGCCAACCAAGTAAAGAAAATTAGAATTGAAATAGAGAGCAAAATTCACTAAAAAAATAGATAATAAAGAAAATTTGGCCTTGTTATAGGATGAAATATAGCTCCAGAAACCCCTGTGTTGATTGTAAACTCTGCTGCCTCAGAGTATGTACAAACTTACTTAAAACAAGATCATTTAAGGACAATTAGTTACCATGAAACCTCTAGGCTAGATCACCAGGTCTTTATAAAAAGAGAGGAATTTGAATAGATGGACAAAAATGCCCACACGAAAAATATCAGGACACATGGTAATATTATCTAAGGAGATTCCAGAATGAAGGAGATGAGTTGGAAGAGATTCTTCCCGTTGCTTTCATGGGGAATAAGGCTTAGTGACTACCTCAATTAAAATACCTCACCCCCAAAGGATGATTTATACTTTCTCATAATTTGTTTGCTTGAAACTGACAATGCAGATCAATTTCCAGAATTCTTCTTGCCTCAGTCTCTCAGCAGCTGAGATTATGTGTGAACTTTGAGATATCACAACTGGAAAATTGATATCCTCCCCCCCCTTAATTGTTTGTTTATTGAGATAGGGAGTTTTGTCATCTGATCTGTAATTCTTAGACTCCTACTTCCCATCCCTCTGACTCTCAGTGCTGGGGTTATCAGTATAGATCATTAAACCTAGTCCAACTTTTTCTTTTTCTAAGCTACATGGTTTAGGAACTTTATGGTTGTATTATCTTTGCTGGTTAATAGAGACTCGGAGAGCAGAGGTCCTAAGAACTGGCTATTTGTTATAATCCATCTTATTTAAGAAAAAGAAGGAGAAAAACTCATATTGAGGAAACTATTCCTCTTAATTTTAATTTAATATGTATACAATAAACTTTGGGGACAGAGAGCAACTGAATATACATTATCAGCATCATTAAAAGAATTGTTTGTAGCCGGGCCGTGGTGACGCACGCCTTTATTCACAGCACTTGGGAGGCAGAGGCAGGCAGATTTCTGAGTTCGAGGACAGCCTGGTCTATAGATTGTGAGTTCCAGGACAGCCAGGGCTACACAGAGAAATTCTGTCTCGAAAAAACAAAGAAAAAAAAAAAAAAGGCTTGTTTGTGCTACATGAGGCAGTACATGTTCCTAGTGGTTATCGTCCCTTTATAACACTTCTAGCTGAGACTATCCCTGAGGAATCATCCAGTCAGGCATAAGTTTCCTTTCTTCTAAAAGAATACTCCTTTCCATATTTGTACACCTCTTAAAAGCAATAGTGAAAATTAGGATACTTTTAGGATGTAAATGAGAAAGCAAGTTTTTGCTTGTTTTCTTGTCCCATAAGGTAGATCTTCTCAGATAGTGAACTTGATTCTTTTCCTATAACAATCATGGTCTCTATGAAGAACAAACCAGAACACCTAAATTCTTGTCCCAACTGAACGTGTATCTAAAGTAGATTTTGTTTGCTTTGCAAAACACTTTGTTAGTTTCATTAACTAAGGTCTTCCTCTTCTCGGTGATCAACAAGGAGACTCACTGCAACCTTACCTTAAATAAAGATGACTCTGTTACACCTAATATTGTTTATGTCTATCTACTTAAATTGTGGGTGTGAAAAGGCTTGTAGTCGCATGCCATGGTACATTTGTGGAAGTCATGGGGCAACTTGTGGGAATCTATTTTTTCCCTACATCATTTGGGTTTCTGGAATCAAACTCAGCTTGTGAAGCTTGGCAGCATATGCTTTTACCCACAGAGCCTAGCTGCTGAGCCATTTCTCTGGCCAAATCTGGTTTACTCTGGATGAAGAAATTCAATTGACTTCTTAAAAAGCACCAGGATATTTTTGTTTTCAATAAATGCTTTTTAATGATGTCCATGAACTTGTCAAACTTCCTGATCCTTTAATATTAGAGATTTTCAAATTGCGTCTAGTTGAAAAAGTTGAAGTTCTTTTTGGCTTCATTATTTCATTTGGTCATCTGGCCTACATAGAATTTGCCTGTACATTTAAGCAGATATTTATTTATTTATTTATTTATTTATTTATTTATTTATTTATTTGTGCTGGAAATTAGACTCAGAGCCTTCCGTATGCAAGGCACTACCACTGAATCTTATCTTTTATCCCTTAAATACATCCTTTGTCATTATGCATTCCTAAATTACATAGCTTCATTGATAAAAAAAAAAAATTGAAGTGGTTCCAGTAGAAATTTTCCTCTCATTTTGAATTCTGGCATAGAAATTACGACAAGAAATGGTAAGATAGACAAGATGAGAGTAATCCTTAATTGTCAAAGCATTGAGGTTTAAAAACACTTTCTTAGCACAACATAATACAATGGATCTTTTTCGTGCATACAGCTCCAAGAACCTCCTTTTCCATCCTTCCCATTGCATAATTTTTTTATTATTTCTTTTAAATCAATATAGTAAAATTGGATATTTACTATGTTGGACTTCATGCAGTCATTTAATTAATAATATGTATCAATTTCCTTTGTGTCATAAAACCAAAATTTATTGAATATCTATTATGTTTTTCAGAATTCTGTACCTCTCAGTATCTCTACTTCACATATCAGCCTTGGAATTCAATGATGTGAGTTAGAGAAATTTTAAGAAATTCTTCCTAGTCCTGTATTGTGTCTTTACAGTGTAAAACAGCAAATCATCTTTATAATAGAAGATTCTTTAAAAAAAACATTTTTCTTGTTTTAAAAGAAAAAAATTATGACTCAAAAATGGGCATTTATTTTAGATGAGTTATTTAAAGTTTGTGAGAAAGCCTACAGAAAAGATCTTGCTATTCTTCTGTATTGATGTTAGGATAATTGACAGTCATAGAATTTTCTAAAGAGTGTATTAAGATTCCTTCATTTCCTGCTCATCTATAACAACATTTATTTGAAGATTCTTAGAGTCTAGAGTATAGAGTTGCTCTCATTTTGCATGAAAAAATTGAACAATTTTCACAATTGGTATTAGAGGACATAAATTTTAGACTTATTTTATAACTGCCAACAGGAATGAACCGGAGCCCAAGGAAAATATTGAGTAGAAATATTCAAAATTGTTCCTAGTTGGGAAAGTTGAAGTATTTTGGCTTCATTATCTTCATATTTGGTCATCTGATATACATAGGATTTGCCTGTATGTGCACATTTAAGCAGATATTTTTTTTTTACAGTTTTAGTCATAGAGTTCTTCTGTGTTTTAAAAATAACCTTGGGGCTTTTATTTTATCGATTATATGTGTATTATTATGTAATTATCTGTGCAAGTTGAAAAACACACTAAAACAAAATTAACATTGAGCATCTTTAGGTATGTGGATAAATAAGAAACAAAAATCTATTAGGATTGAAAGTATGGATCAGAGAATAAAAGAAGACAGTCAAGGCTAATATCTGGCGAAGATAACGTTATCTCTAAAGTTCTTTTTCTATGGAAGTTGCCATTGATGTTGACATCCAGGTGTTAGACTGGATCCCTTCAGCTCTTCATAAGAAATTTCTTTAAGAAAATTCTGGAGGCTATGTTTTGGTAGAAGCATCATTTAAAAGTAAATGACATTTTGGGATAGAAGTACCTCACCCAGGCTAGAATGTATCAAGAAGTGAGTGGGATGAAAGTCAGTTTTTATCCTCATGTACTCTACATACTGGAAGGGAAGGGAAGCACCGGCCCACATCGTATACAGAGTAGCAGTGCTTGTGAGAAACCTGCAGCTACATGACAAGATGCCTAAGATTACCGTCTAAAGCACACCCATAAAGCCATGTATGAGGTTAGAAGAGTACTTCAAAAGGAATAAAGGAAACAGCAAATACTCAGTAAACCAAGGTAAGCCCAAGATGTCTGTTAGGGAAAAATACAAAGATGCATGTTTTAGGGACATATAAAGGACAGAGAAGATAAAAGCAGGGAAAAGCAAAGGAACAGAGAGAGATGAACTAAATGGAAGATTGGCGATTGGATGGGGATTAGAATCACCGTGGAAACACATGCCTATGAGTGTCTAGCAAGATTCTTCCAGAAAGGTTTAGCAGACCAGGGGATGCCTATCTTGAATGTCGTTGATACCATACTATAGACTTCGGTCCCAATGAGATTAAAATTTAACCAACACACTGAATATGAGCATTAATTTCGATCTGCTTCTTGATTGGAGCTGCACTATGACTAACTGCCTAATGCTTCTGCTAGTGTGCCTTCCCCGTCAGAATAGAATGTATCCTTCAAGTGTGGGTCAGAAAAGACCCTTCAGTCTTTACATTCCTTCTCTTAGGTATTAGGTCCCCACAAAGTGGGGTGGGGGAGGGGAATCCAACAAGCTGGTTATTAAACTGTCATGACTGTGTGTGTTTCTAGAGATTCTAGAGATTAGAGCGGAAATGGCATGATAAGGCTCAGGCTCCTTCATTTAGAACACTTGCCTTTGCATTTTTTCTTAATAAAAAAATCAGTTCTGATAACACATACAAGTACTGCGCTATGAGCTCAAAAGGTTCTATTTTTAAATATATATAATATATATTTATATTTACACACACACACACACACACACACACACACACACACACACACACATACACACACACATATGCCAGGACAGGGAAGCAAAAGTGGGTGGGTTGGTGAGCAGGGGGATGGGGGATTGGATATGGGTTTTTTTTTGCGGGGGGGGGGGGACCAGGAAAAGGGAATAACATTTGAAATGTAAATTTCAATTTGTTGGGTTTATTTAGAAGAACATACATGAAGGGCTACTCACAGAATTGTGAGTGACTCCAAAATAGCTACATCACAGAAAAGTTCTGATGCATCATGAGAATAAAGCTTTGTTACTTCAGTTAACCTTCGGCCTCCTCTTTATCCTAGCATCTCATTCTATAAGATAACATGCAGCATGAGAGTAGGAAGCTGCTATAATGACTGCAATCCCAAGTGAAGTTCCTATGATTTCTCACTTCCCACTTGGCAGTGTTAATAAATCCATTATCATAGATATGCTTATTTGTTTTGCATGGCTACCTTTGAAACCAAGAATAATGTAACGACCAGAAGGTAATACTCATCTACTCATCATATATATGCATATATATATGGGTCATGCTGTACTATTCAGCTATTAAAAACAATGAATTTATGAAATTCTTAGGCAAATGGATGTATCTGGAGGATATCATCCTGAGTGAGGTAACCCAATTACAAAAGAACATGCATAATACGCACTCACTGATAAGTGGATATTAGCCCAGAAGCTCGAAATACCCAAGATACAATCCACAAACCACATGGGACTCAAGAAGAAGGAAAACCAAAGTGTGGATACTTTGATCCTTCTTAGAAGAGGGGAGCAAAATACCCATGGAAGGAGTTGCAGAGACAAAATGTGGAGCAGAGGCTAAAGGAATGACCAGCCAGAGACTGCTCCACCTGGGGATACATCCCATATATAATCACCAATTCCAGACACTATTGTGGATGACAACAAGTGCTTGCTGACAGGAGCCTGATATAGCTGTCTCCTGAGAGACTCTACCAGTGCCTGACAAATACAGAAGTGAATGCTCACAGCCATCTGTTGGACTGAGCACAGGGTCCCCAATGAAGGAGTCAGAGAAGGACTCCTAGGAACTGAAGGGGTTTATAGTTTCATAGGAGGAACAACAATATGAACTAAACAGTACCCCCCAGAGCTCCCAGGGACTAAACCACCAACCAAAGAGTATACAAGGTGGGACTCATGGCTCCAGCTGCTTATTTAGCAGAGGATGTCCTAGTCAGTCATCAATGGGAGGAGAGGCCCTTGGTCCTGTGTAGGCTCTATGCCCCAGTGTAGGGGAATGCCAGGGTCAGGAAGCCAGAGAGGGTAGGTTGATGAGCAGGGGGAGGGGGAGGGAATAGGGGGTTTTATTCAGAGGGGAAACCAGGAAAGTGAGGGGAGAACATTTGAAATGTAAATAAAGAGAGGTTCTAATAAAAAAGAAAATATCTAATGAAAAATAGATATGTGTATGCAAATATACAATGCATGTAATAATAATTGGTACACAATTAGTGGCAATGGATTTGAAGGAAAATGAGAGTGGTATATGGGAGGAATTGGATAGAGAAAGGGGAAGGGAACAATATTGTAGGTAAAAGAATATCTCAAATATAAGCCATTAAAAAGAATCAGAAGGATCAACTGGAATATCTAAAAAAAGATATATTAAGCTAGTAAGGCTTCTTTGATATGTTAATTTTATTTAAAAAACATATTGTCACTTAAGCACTGATAAAAGTTTGGGTTCTATTTTTATAAATATATCCTTCATGTGTTCCAAAATTTATAGGAAACTCACTGAAAAAAATCACAGCTCTTCTAAATAAATCACTATGGGAGACGTGTATGATGTGATGTGTGGAGAAAGACATTTGTGGGAATCCTTTTGTTCCCTTGTGTGTTTGCATTCTGATGAAGCTCACCCACATTCCCTAAGTGGAATCCTAATGAAGGAGGTGTTTTAACTCTCTCTTCGAACATGTTTAAGCTTGACCAAAGTGTTGGGAAATTCATTATACTTTATTTGACACTTGGACCCAGACCCTTTTGTAAGAAATAAAATACCCCTGATGGAAGACTAGAATCAGCGCTTTCAGGAATTGTACCTAGCAGTGTGAAGAAGAGTTAACAAAAGACATTTTTAAAGAATTAATGGAAACAAACACAAGAAACTAAATAAAACAAAATGGTGCTGCGAGCAAAGCCAGCAAGCTGTCCATGCACACACGGGTGCAAGCATTTGACATCCACATTTGTGATGTGGATGCCACTCCTGTCGCAGCCTACTTCCAGTGAAGCCTCCACCTTGAAATGAGGTTTATCTGCTTTTATGGCAAATGACACAAGGAGGTTGTCGAAAGCAGAGAAAGTAAAAAAGTAAGCAATTCAGAAGGGCAACAGAACAGAAAGATGTAGTTAATTATGATTTATCAACTTATTAACTTGCTAAGCATTGTAACGAAGCAGAGAACAAATTTAATTTTAAAAAACATTCGAGTAGCAAAGTTGTCTGGATGAAAACATGAGCTTAGGAAATGTACTAAAGCTTGGGAAGTCACATAATTTTTAAGGAATTGGCTTAAATGTCACCTTTTAATTCAGCAGTCGTTCATTTAACATGGATGCAAGTAAAGTCAATCCAAAATAATAATGATTCATTTCCCGGATAATTGTTATTAAGCAAAGTGTATATTTTCTTTCTTTGAGAAACTTCATATAGTATGATTTTTTTTTTTTTTTTTTTTTTTTTTTAGAAAAAAAAAAAGAAAATGTCTATGGCCGTAATTTTAACACTATTCTTCCCTGCCTACCTCCTCTGGGCAAATTATTGTCTTTCTGTTTATTATGCAAGTACAATTAAGCTGCAAAATGCACTACAGTGTCTGTTTTGAAATTTACAAAAACAAAGTCATATAGAAAGGTTGTCTTGTAATCCTCTCTATCATATGTGCCAGCAAAGCTAACTTTGTTCGGTTGGATTGTATAATGCACTCACATTGAATTACAACCTCCAACTTCTCTGGCGTTGCTCGCTATCATGGGATGGAAGACTGAAATCACAGTGGGGCATAAATCACAAGGCATGTCCTCAGCCACATCCTGCCTACTGGGGTGTTAGCTTTCAGGCAGCGGCTCCTTCCTGGAGTAGTCACTCCGATTTCAGCATGGATTAATGATCAGCCAAAGGACAATGGCTCGATGAACAATGGCGTGCCATTTTATACATGAAAGTTTTAAACACCTAAACCATCATAGACTCGTCACCCATTTCCTGGTGAGGCATAAATCTCTACAGGGCATCTGGGTTTCAGGACCAGATTTTCTTCATTGTCCTGTACTCCCAGGGCAGAGCCGCCTGTGCCTCCACCAAACCAAACCTCACCTTTTCTTTCATAACACAATAAAACAACAGGAACATATGCTTGCTATTGTGTTGATTTTTTTTTCCCATCAATCCTTTGAGACAGCATTAAATCTGTCTCTCAGAGAGAGGGCCCGAGGGTTACAGAGTTTAAGAAGTCCTCCAAAATTCATCAGGTTAAACTGGTGATTGGGTCTCAAAATATCAAACTGTGTAAGGT
>JADRCC010575722.1:0-11025 GCA_019843855.1 Hylomyscus alleni
TGCTTTTGGAAAGAATATTTTATCATTGTAGCAAAGGAAATAAAATTGGACCAGAAGCCAAGGGTTAAGAACCTCTGAAGATCTGAGCAAAATGAAGAATTCCTTCTGTTAAGTTACTGAGTCAGGTATTTTGGCATTAAGGTGCAAATTCTGACACACAAAGACCCACATGTGTAGAAGATCATGCCTATATATATATGTATATATATATATTATATATATATACTGGTTAGTATGCTAACTTTGAATAATATGTTCTAACTATTAAGTCTTATTCTGACAACTTCTCAAGTCTTATTCTGACAACTTCTCACATCCTCTCTTAAGCTGCCCTCTTACTGTGATGATGATGATGATGATGATGGTGATGATGGTGATGATGGTGGTGATGTCTTTTCCACTTCCCACGGCCACCGGGTTCATTTGCCATTAGCAGGTTCAGGGTGCTCACCTTTATTTCCTTGCTTGCTAGTGCAATCAAAGTCAATTTGGACTCTTCGAAATCAGTAAGCAGCTCTTACATTTTAATGAATAGGTTGATGCTAGTACATTCTGGCCAGCTGCCATGTCAGCCCTAGACATTGGTGGGGATGAGATATTTTCAGGTCGTCATTTCAAGGACTCAAGGTTGTGTGTGTACTTCATTAGTTTTTCAAATTATACTACAGCATACTTTGCCTCCTTCCTTTCCTCTTTCTCATATGGTTTCTCCCTAAAGTTTCTAACTACTTTTATTTTGTCTACTATATTCAGAAGTTCTCAATGATGTATTTTACTTTATTGACTCTCTATTCCCTTTCTCTTTTTTTTTTTTTTTTTTTTTTTTGAAAACCCCCCAGAGATTTCTAAAAAAAAAAAAAAAGAAAGAAAGGATGAAATACACACCTGAGTGCTTTTCCATCTTGAATCATTTGTATTCCCTCTTCATAGTTCTTCCTCCTTTCCTGGTTGTAGAAGTTTTAAACGTTTATTACTGTTTTTACCACTGGAAGGCAAATAAGCACAGAGGGGAGGGCATCTTTCTTCAGTGCTTAAACGAAAGAAAGACTGACTCTGGGTCACCAGTTTTTGCACTGCAAAGCTGTCTTTCCTCCTATCTTATTCAAGCTCATGAATATACACACTGGAAATACTGAGGCCCCCATAGTGTGATTCACCTGAAGGTGTTTTAAATAGTGCATATTTAATATATAATGTATATTATTTATATAATTATATTATAATTGATATAATAAAATTAATTATAATATATAATATATAACACATAATTTAATAATAATAAATGTTATCATTATTATTATTCCCTCATCACCACCACCACCATCATCATCATCATCTGAAAATTTCTCCAGCATGTATTTCTGGCTTCTTTGTCAAAAATCAGGTGTCCATATGTGTGTGAAATTATGTCTGGGTCTTCAGTTTTATTCCATTGATCCACATGTCTGTTTTATGGCAGTTTCATGATGATTTTGTTACCACAGCTCTGTAGTACAACTTGAGATCGACTGGGGAGGCTGATACCTCCAGCAGTTCTTTTATATTTCAGAGATGTTTTAATTGCCCTGGGTTATTATATTTCTATGAAGTTTAAAATTGTGTTTGCAGTTTCGGAGAAGGACTGTGTTAGAAGTTTAATGGGGCTTGCCTTGAATCTGTAGATCACTTTTGATAGAATAGCCATTTTTACAATATCAAGCCTATGATCTATGAGTGTGTGAGAGCTTTCATCTTGTGGTATCTTCTTCAGTTTCTCTCTTTAATATCTTAAGGTTTTATTACACAAGTCTTTTACTTTTGTTGTTAGATTTCTCTCTGTATATGTGTGTGTGTGTATATATATATCAATCATATTATATAACATATAACATGTAACATGTAATGCATAAAAATATATAACATTATACATGCTGTATACTATGTACTGTATATTATATATTATATATTATATAATATATGACATGTAATATGTAATACATTATGTGTAATGCATATATTAGTATATAATATATAATATGTTTTTCCCTTTCTTTTGATAAACTATATGGAGATTATTTATTCTTTGTGTCCTTTTGAATTTCCAAATACAAAGGGCTTTCTTTTTTTCCCTTCTTTCATTTAAAAAATATGATTTATGGTAGGCCAAGCATTTATTTTGTTTTTCCACAGCCAGAAACAAAAAGAATGATCTTGTAAGGAAAGAACACACATCTTCTGTGTTCATAACATTAAAAATTCATTATGTGCTTCTAGACATTTTACAAAATTATTTATTATTTTTATTTATATTAATTAATTAATTAATTAACTTTGCATTCCAATTGCAGCTTCCCCTCCTCCTCTCCTCCCAGTCCCTTCCTTTCACCTTGTCTCCTCCCCATCCCTCACTCTTCCATTTCTCCTCAGAAAAAAGGAGGCCTCCCATGGATGTCAACTTGCCTTGGCATATCAAGTTGCTGTAGAACTAAGCACATCTTCTCCTTTGGAGGCTAGGAATTTTAAATAATCTGAAACTGGACCGACTTAAACGATGAAAGCTTAAGGAGCAAGCAAACCCCATCTTGTTCCAGCAGTGTTCTGCGTGAGTTCTGGCAAACACTTAATGGGGGATTGTTTTTCATTTTCTAGGCTTAATGGAATTTGCCAGGATTTATAGTTGTTCAGTTTTCTGAGTAGGTAAATAGATGAACAATTTTTAGTTCTGTTTACAGGAGACTTATGGTCAAGATGATTGGAAACTCCATTCTTTTTTTTGTTTTTTGTTTTTTTCTAGACAGGGTTTCTCTGTGTAGCCATGACTGTCCTGGAACTCACTCTGTAGACCAGGCTGGCCTCGAACTCAGAGATCCTCCTGCCTCTGCCTCCCAAGTGCTGGGATTAAAGGCATGCGCCACCACTGCCTGGCTGGAAACTCCATTCTTAAAATCGGTATGAGAAGGAGGAGTTTTGTTGTTGTTCAGGGATCAATTGCTGTCCTATAGAAGACACCAAATCAACTCAGAACTGACAGGAGCCCAAGGGTATAACATACCAATATAGATCTGGCCAATATTTTTATCCTTTGTTGCCCACTGGACATCTTTGTTGTGTCTTCTGAATCCAAAGATGTAACTTTACTCTTTGCTCAGTTTTCTAGAACAGTCAAGGGAACGATACAGAAATGTGCTTAAATTTGTATGTACAAGTGATTTCAGCAGTTACAACTGTCAGCTGAGCACAGGTACCGCTTGGGAACACAGAAAATATTTTTATTGGCTTAGCAGAGCTTGCTTCATCTGGGACTTCTGAGATTCAACATCTGTTCGCAGTTTCACACCACCGGCCTGATATGCTCAGTCCCAAGTGCTTTTTGGCATACTCGACAGTGTGCTGTTTGCCTATTGGCCTCCCCCAAACAGTCATATGTGTCCCACCTCTGTGGAGCAGTGGACTGTGTCAGGAAACTTGGAAAGGTTGAGTGCGTTTGGAAGACCCAGAATCTCATGCCAGGAGATGATAGGTTCTTCCCTGCTCCCCAACCGGTCCCTGTCATGTGACCACAGCACCCCATGGAGAGGACTCTGACAATTAGTCACATGGGGGCAATATCCTAAGCCCCTCCACATGCAGATGAGACATCCTTAACCTCTCAGGCCAATAGAAAGCAACTGTTGTCAGACCCCAACCTACCCCCAGGGTGTACATATCTAAGATCCTATCCAGAAGGAGTAAAGGTGTGAGGACTCCTCCATCACAGATCAGCTGAGGGCTTCTGTCACGTAAGAGCTGTAACACTTCCAGGGGAAGATGGATCTCTCCAGAAGCTTTAGCTGCTGGAAGCTGCCCAGGCCCACCATGACCACTTCTGCTTTGGTGGCCCTGACCTAGCTGCCACCCCCAACAGGCTCTGTGTCTTGCTGCTTCACACCAACCTGTACCAACTTCAGAGCAGAGGTGGGGCGCCCCTCTCCCCTTCGTAACTCCCCCGTGTAACTCCTTGAGTCAGAGCCCCCACAGATCTCCACTAACAGTGTCCAGTATACAAACTGGCATACCATCTGTTGTTAACAGTACAGTTACATTGGCTTTTTATTTTGTGATTTCTGGATCGTGTGAATGTTCATACTGTAGTCACCTTTGCCTTGGTTATCTAGACTCTTAGAAGCAGTTTTTATATTCACATAATTAAACTAGAATTATTTTAATACAATGCACAACAGTTACTTCCTACACAAGGTAAAAATTGTGAGCCATATTACATTAAAGTCACATCGCTTAGAATTGTGTAATATTAGATAGCTCCTTATTGTGAACCAGAAATGCAGTCAGTAACATCAGTGGGCAGAGAGTTGTCAGTGAGGTTGTCTCCTGAAGATAAATTCTATGAGCCATGCACTTTCCATGTTTAAAACAATATTACGGGCTGGTGAGATGGCTCAGTGGTTAAGAGCTCTGACTGCTCTTCCAGAGGTCATGAGTTCAAATCCTAGCAATCACATGGTGGCTCACAACCATCCATAATGAGATCTGACACCCTCTTCTGGTGTGTCTGAAGAGTACTTACATATAATAAATAAATCTTAAAAGAAGAAAAAAAACTTAAAAAAATAAAACAATATTATGTTTAACTCACTTTCGATTGGTATTATGGTGATGTAAAGGGGTTTAATATTTTTCTTCCAATTTCTCCACTAACAAAGTAAAGCCATGTTTTTTCACATCTGGAGGGAATCCTCCGGGATGTAGAATGTTTTATGTTAAAAGTATATTGTCCTGTGAAAAGAACCCTTGCCTGTGTTCTCACAAAGGGTAGGAATGGCTCCAGCGCTGCTTCCTACCGCAGAACTACAGTTAATCTCAGCCTTTAAAATCTCCAGGTAGGCGGAAAGAACCCTATTCAGGCTGACCTAGGCAAATGATTTGAACTTTCCAGGCAAGGTCAGAGAAGGGGAAACCCTGCTGGTAAAAGGAATCTGCAATTTTGCACTGAGCCCAGAAGGCTATCTGGATAATGGTAGGCTTCAGCATTAATAGAGTAGGGCAACAATACCCAGCTCCTCTCTCTGTGCTAGGATTTGATCTGGCTCGCGCTTGATAGGTCTTATATATGCTATTACAATTACTGCAAATTCATATGTGTAATTAAAAGACACTCTTTCTTTGTAGTCATTCAGTATCTCTGGCTCTTACTGTTTCAATGATACCTGAGTCTTTGGAGGAAGGAGTGCAATACATGCATATATGCGTGTGTGTGTGTGTGTATGTGTGTGTGTATTTTTCCCTTTATGGCTGAAGAGTACAAACTTGTAGACTCCTGTTCTCTGTACCTTGTCTAATTGTTGGTCTCTGTATTGATCATTTACTCCAGACAGAAGCTTCTCTGATAAGATCAAGAGGTTCCTTAATCTATGGGTATGATAATTCTTTAAGAATGGTTTATTATTATGTTTATTTAACATAGCCAAAATGGTAGATTCTTCCTCAGGGCCTATGACCTATGTAGCCATAGGTTCTCAGTCCAATAACAGTGCTAGGTATGGATTTTATCTTGTGGATGGGCCTTAAATCCAACTAGAAAGTGGTTGGATGTGCTCGTAATGTTCAAGCCATTGTTGCATCAAGGGGCATGTAGATCAGCCATTACTCTAGCTCACAAGGTTTACAGTTGGGTATGATCGACACTTATTTCTCTCCTTTGTTAGGGTGCATAACACCTTATAGCACTACGAAAAGTAGCCGTAGGCACGAAGTTTCTTTTTCTTTTACTGATTTTTTTTTTTTATGCAGAATGGGGGTTACTTGAGGTAATGGCAATCATTTATGACACACTTTTTGTTGGAGGATGTTTTTGTGCATTGTGTAGTCAAGTGCTGATTTCTGTACCCAGAGATCTGGTTGTAGTCTGAAATTTGGTATTGTCATTATTGTAAAGCATCTCCTGACTTAGTAGTCTGTAAATATTGTACTCAATTAACTCCTAATTGGTTAAATAAAGAGCTGAACAACCAATAGCTGAGCAAGATGGGAAGAGGTGGGACTTCCGGGACAAGGGAGGGAGAGGGAGGACCTCAGGTGGGGATTTGGAGTCACCATCAGAAGATGAATGAAGAAGGAGGTGCCAGGGCAAGACTAACATGGCAGGTAATGGCTACATGGCTGGAAAGTAGGCCAAGCCAGTATTGTTGGGTTAGAATAGGTGAGTATTTGCCCAGCTACTGTGCCTGAAACTTTTAATAAATATAAAGGTCTTCATGTTATTATTCAGAGTAAGGTCAGGCATAGAAAACTAAACTTTTACAGTTTTTGGCTCTGGTAAATAACTCTTTTCCCCAAAGTTATATTTTTCTTTCTCTGTCTAGGATTATCTTGGAATATAGGGTTAGTTTGGACTGTGTATGTCAGGGACCTTAGTGTAGCTGTACATGGGTGGGACTTCATATCCAGTATCTTGTGGTATGTTCCTTGGGATATCAACAACTTCTACATGCTAAAATGCTCGTCTTGTGGCCTTTGAATTTCTGTGAATGAGCTTGGAAATAGCCCAGACATTCATTCAAGATTCTAAAGAATGTTCTAAGATGGCTTTCAGAGCCTTCAGGGGCACCACTGGTCAGAAGAACAGAGTGTGCCCATTTAGTACTGCAGCTGGATGTAACTTTGGCTGGGTGAGTAGGAGAAAGAAAATGTCCCCATTTAAAATGTATGTATGTATGTATGTATGTATGTATACATATATACAGTTTATTGCAGGGGCCAGTGGTGATTGTTGGTTCTGCTGGGCTGGAGAGTGATGGTTTTAACTTCACTTATCTGTTACTGAGATGCAGCTGGTTTGAGTTGACAACAGAAAGCATGTCACTCAATACCTCCCATTTCTGGTGGTAGGGTAAAGGCTGGTCAGATACAGTGACTCTCTCAGAGTATCCAGTGAGGAGCAAGGCCAAGAACTCAGCCCTTTGGCACCAAGACCAGTGCCATAGCTTCTACTCACATCTTTGGTCTCCAGGTCACATCCTGTTCCTTATTTCAAGAATGGGATTGACATCCAAGGAGGGCTCCCCCTAACCCTCAACTCAGTATTGTCTGGATTCTAGAACCTACATCTGGGCCTCAAAGAGATCAGTGGTACTTCCATAGAAGTAACCTTCTTCTTTTGGCTCTTCAGTTTCCCTGTTTTCCCAACAACCATGAATCCTCTTGTTTCGGTGCTGTTGTTTTCTGGTCTCATTCACAGGTTTCTGGTTGCCCCAGGCCTTACACAGGCTTGGATGATTTTGACTTCTATTGCCCTAATCTATCAAATTTTCTCCCTTGGCAAGAAAGGCTCATGGAGCATCTGAGCCTATCTCCTTGGATATGGCTCTGCATCTCTGGGACTTCCCTTTATTTGATCATTTGTTGACTCTGAATTACCCACAGGATCATCTCACCTTTCTGGTCTGGCACTGTTCCAGCCTTGTGATATTGTATCCTTACAGCCCCTCACTTTCATTGTGCACCATAGACTGCAAAATGGCCACCAGACTCATATGTGTGTGTGTGTGTGTGTGTACACTTTTGTTCCAGCTTGTAGTTTTGAGTCTTTTTGCACTAACATGGATGATACAAAAGAGACTTTTTTTTCCTTTCTTTTTTTTTTTTTTCAAGACAGGGTTTCTCTATGTAGCCCTGGCTGTCCTGGAACTCACTATGTAGACCAGGCTGGCCTCGAACTCAGAAATCCGCCTGCCTCTGCCTCCCAAGTGCTGGAACTAAAGGCGTGCGCCACCACCGCTCAGCAAAAGAGACTATTATACATAACAGTATGTAGCAGAAAAGATCCTTATAGGAAGTGGGGTGCTCCTGTGTGTGCCGTGTTCCTCTCCCATCCCCACAGAACTGGACTGGAATCTTTTGTGGGAAAGATGTGGTGCTTGAGAAACTCCTTAAGGCAACTTCCTTATAAACCTCTTCCTCCAAAACAAGATCTTTCTGTGCCACTGAAAACATCTATTTGATGTTGATAGGGACCCCAACCTTCTTTTCAGGTGAAACAGAGACATTCATTGTCCCTACTAAAATGTCTACTTGTTAAAACAAAATGATCTCTGTGTCATCCGAGACAGCTCATTTTGAAGGCTTAAGGTTTCCCCTCCTTACCTAATAAGGAGCTAATAAAGCAGGCCTTGTTCCTCAGAGCAAGCCTTCTCGATGGCATGATCGTCATATCACTTTTGCACACATATTAAGTTGCAGCCCAGAGCTAAATGGTCTTCTTTTTGCAAACGTAATGGAAATCTGGGGAGGCAAGCAGCAGCACCAGGGAAGCGACGAAGAAGAGTCTTTGGGTGCAAAGAGTTATTAGATTTTCTTTGAGCACTCACAGAAAAAATAGCCCTAGGTTTTATCTTTGAATAATAGATTTTTGAATCACAAGGGACCTAGAGGTTCCCAGAAGTTAGAGGAATCTGCTTCCCATCTTTGTTCATGCTGATGAATAGAACATCTAGATTTGACTACATATCCCCAGTGACTAAAAATTCACTGCACCCAAACCAGAAAAACAACTGTAAGAAAACAGTATGTTTGATATCGCATATGCACCCCAGAACCTATTTCTAGAATAAACTTCTGCATAGGATCCAAAGTAAAATTCATCTCCACTCATTTATTGTGTATATGCACAAGTTGGACCTAGGAAATTCAATTTAAAGGGCTTATGGGACTGGATAGGAGCTCTTTACCCAGCTCTTCCATATCCTGGATTTATTTGGAAAGCACCAACCATGAATATTCCATTCCATTGTCAGATGGGAACACAGGACAAGGTCCCTTGACACTTGTAGCTTGAGGACATGAGGAGAGATGGCAGTTCCAACTTCAGATGAAATCAGGAAGCACAGGCTGTTCTAGACTGTTTTCTATTGCTGCGACAAAGCTTAGGAAAGAAAAGTTGGCTTCATCTTATCCTTTTCAGTCCATTATTCAGGCAATTCAGGGATAAACACATGGCCTATAGGACAAACTGAATGGCCTGTGTATGCCTTCACCAGAGGAACTTTGCTGTGCAGATGAATAAACCATGAAGAGCCTGGCTTCTGCCCTTTGGTGGCTTGGCCGAAAGCTTGTCCCCACTAGCTACGTGTTATATTTCTGCATCAGTGTCTTCACTGGCAAATAAGGATAAGTCTGGTAAATGCTCCATTGTGTTTGTGAGGATTAAAGAGGTTTATACCATCTGACTAATGGACACCTGCCAGTGTTGGCACATGTATATATCATCTGAATTTCTATTCCATAAAAAATAATTCAGATCACACATTCAGGATCTGAATAAAAGTGTCTTATATGAACTTCCTCTTCTATCAAGAATATTTCTAGAACATAGAGAGTAAATTGGAAGCAGAGCAAGTCTATGGACTCTTAGAGCGTAGCCACAGTGGCTCACATCCTCCAGCAATGCTGCACCTTCTCACAATCTCCTCCAAATACCACCACCAACCAGGTACGAAAGTATTCAGATTCATAAGCCTCTGGGGGATATTTTTCACCTCAAGACTTGTCCATAATTAATTCACTGAGTTCTTTTTAATACTTTCCAACAGGAAAACTGATAACAGGATCAGAAATAATATGTCAATGGTAAGGATTCATTAGTGGAGTCTCCCAGCAGCGCAGTGACATGCAACATCTTGGATTTCTTCATTTTTCCAGTATTACCCCTAGCAAGATATAGATAAAGTCTGGGAAGTACTCTTTGACCCCAGGTCACTGCCTCTGCTGTGGCTTTGGCTTTATTAGTCTCCCGTGATCTCACATACCCCTGAAAGCAGAATGACAAACAGCACTGTGGTACTCAAGATAATGCCGGGAGATAAACAAACACAGCATGAAATTGGGTGTCATACCCAGAGAGCTCTCCGAGGGTTCTAATTATCTTGAAGGAAAAGCACTGGTTTGACATCACCAACATTCTTCTAAGCATAGCTAATTTTCCTTTAGATAAAAATGAAAGAGGAGGCTAAGTTTCACTCATGAGGCAGGTGACTATGTAGTTAGTAAAAAAAAAAAGTACTATTTTATTTTTGTATATATTCTCAGAGTTATGTCCTATTTCTGGCAAGTGACCCACAAATGACTTTTTATAAAAAAAGAAATGCTTCTTAAATATATCTTTATATTATATTATTATATATTATATTTGTTATATTATATTATTTGAAGAAACACAGCTCTTAAGTTACAGCTTATTGGCATGCATATGTGGTAAGAACCCAGGAAGCAAGCAGCACTCAGGCAGCCAGTGTTTGAGAAATGACATGTAGTATGAAGTAGTGTGAAAATGAAGCAAGTTAGTTGTATTAGTTGCGCTTCTGTTTGCTGTGATAAAACATCATGACCAAAGCAACTTATAGAAAAGTTGATCTGGGATTATGGCTCCAGAGTCCATGATGAGCATAGAACAGCAGTAGGAGCAGGAAGCTGATGGGCCAAACATGAAGCAGAGAGAGCAGACTTGGGGGTGAATCCTGGAAGCCCACTCCTCGTGAGATACGTCCTCCAGAAAGGTTGCAACTTCCCATATCTCCAAGTACTGCCAACTGGACCAAGTGTTCAAATTCACAAGCCTATGGGGGATATTTCTCACCCAAACCATCCTATTAGTGTATCTTGGCTTTGCCCTATATTAATGGTATAGTCTGTGGCAAGTTACGCCAGAGATGACCTTTACTCATGGAAGCTAAAGCAATTTCTCCTTCAGAGCTATTCTGAAAGCTGAGTGGCTTGTTCTATATGATAACATGAGCTCTTACTGTGTTCTCTGCTTCCTACTTTCCTCCAATCCCACTGTGTGCACTATTCCTTTTTGACCAATGGTGAACTCTACTCTTGACTGCATCCCTTTATGAGAAGAACCTGCCAAAGGCTTATTTATCACTTGCTTTGTAAGTCTGACTCTGAGCAGCATGTACAGTGTGAAGCAGCAGCGAGCAATGTTTGTGCAGTATGCAGCAGCAGTGAGCAGTGTATGTGCAGTGTGCAGCAGCAGTGAGCAGTGCATGTGCA
>JADRCC010575722.1:11125-21787 GCA_019843855.1 Hylomyscus alleni
GTGCAGTGTGCAGCAGCAGTGAGCAGTGCACGTGCAGTGTGCAGCAGCAGTGAGCAGTGCACGTGCAGTGTGCAGCAGCAGTGAGCAGTGTATGTGCAGTGTGCAGCAGCAGTGAGCAGTGTATGTGCAGTGTGCAGCAGCAGTGATCAGTGTATTGCAGTGTGCAGCAGCAGTGAGGAGTGTGTGTGCAGTGTGCAGCGGCAGTGAGGAGTGTATGTGCAGTGTGCAGCAGCAGTGAGCAGTGTATGTGCAGTGTAGCATCAGGTAGCAGCATGTGCAGTGTGTAGTAGCCTTGCACAAAGACAAGTCTGGTTAAGTCCAGAATGAGCTGCCTAGTAATGCTTGCTAATGTTTGGGAAGAAAGCCAAAATAATCCAATGGAAGAAGAGACACATTTTAATCACACAGAGCTACAAATTTCAGATTTTTATGTACAAAAGAATAAAGTTGGGTTTATTGCTTACAGTAAATTATTTAGTTCAGAATGTATCATAGAGCGTCAGAAGTTGTAGAATAAAACATATAAGTTAAGTCTTGGTTTGAAGTTAGGCATGACAAAAATGAAAGAAGAAAGGAAGGGAGGAAGGAAGAAAGAAAGAAGAAATGAATGAGATTTTATCAAAATTTAAGACTTTTATTCTTCAAAGTACATATTTAAGAAAGGGAAAGAAAGTCATCAGTAAGATACTTGCACATCATGTACTTGATCAGTGGCTGGTATCCAGAACGCGGACAAAACACAACTCAGCAGGAAAAGACAAATATTTGAATATTTAAATTGCAGATGATTTAAATGGGGAAGAGGTGGAGGACAGAGCAGAGGAGGAGCAGGAAGTATGAACTAGGGATGTATTAAAAAACCTACTGGAAACCTGCTGTTTAATAAGCTTATTAAAATATAACTTTTAAAAGAGTTTGAGTGGAGGTACCATGCATGGGTAGACACGATTTCTCCCAGAAACCATAGGCTGTAAAGTGGAAATCCCAGCATCACGTGTAGGATGCCAGTCTATAAATTGTGGGGCAGGAAGGCCCTCGATGTCCCCTACACAATCTATATTGTTATTATCTTTACTCTTGGCCCATAGAAATTGATGGTAAGACCCTACTGTTGAAGATATCAACCACACGCTTTGGATACAGAGCAAAGAAACCAAGGGAAAAGTGAACTGGATGCTTTCTCCATGCTGTCTAGCTTCCATGGGTTTTTATAGTGTCAAAAGGTCCTACAAAGGCTGCTGGGGTTAGGAGAGCCAGCAATAGTCTTACCCAGCTGTAGGCTGGTCACATAACCACGACAGCTCTTACAAAGCTACACGACCAACCTGCCAGGAAAGATCTCCCTGTTGGTGCAATAGTGGCACGGTTAGGATGAGCTTAACTAACTACTGTGTACTTGTAGAAGAGGGAATCCATGCCTGATACTGTAAGCACGGACCCTGGCAGGGACATAGATCAGAGGCCTCACAGGGAAGCCTGCGGGTGTTGTTTTCTAAATGGACAAGCTGTCAAAGTGCCTTTTCAACAGCACTGCCTAGACTTACGTAGTAATACTGTCCTCACCCTTCACCACAGAAGCTTCTTACAACTGAGGGAGGCTGTCAACACACGCTCCTAACTGGTCAAAGGGCCAACAACAAATAGCGGTGGAGTCCTGGGCCCTAAATGGGACATCAGTTTTAACTCTTCAAGGATTAGGGAATATTGTAGATAAGGTAGTAGAAAGAATAAAATCACCAGAAGTTAAATGCTAATGTTAAGCGTTCTATTGCTGCCAGCTGGGCAGTGGTGGCGCACGTCTTTAATCTCAGTACTTGGGAGGCAGAGGCAGGTGGATTTCTGAGTTCAAGGACAGCAAGGACAGCTGGGGCTACACAGAGAAACCCTGTCTCGAAAAAAAAAAAAGAGTTCTATTGCTATGAAGAGACACCATGACCATGACAGCTCTTACAAAGGGAAACATTTAATCATTTAATTGGGGCTGGCTTACAGTTTCAGAGGTTTAGTCCATTATCATCATGGTAAAAAGCATGGTGGCATGCAGGCAGACCTGGTGCTGGAGGGGGAGCTGAGATTTCTACATCTTGATCTGCAGGCAGTAGAAGGAGACTGTGAGCCACACTGGGCATAGCTTGAGCATATGAGACCTCAAAGCCTACCCCCATAGTGACACACTTCCTCCAACAAGACCACACCTACTGCAACAAAGCCACACTTCCTAACACTGCCACTCCCTGTGGGCCTCTGAGGGCTATTTTCTTTCAAAGTACCATAGACATTGTCTGGGTAGGACTTGGCCATTTGCAGACATGAAGTCACTGCAGTGTGTCCTGCATATGACCTGCAGAAGACTGGATCCTGTTGTAGCAAATATTTAATGTCAGTCAGGAGTTTCTGCCCTGCCTTAGATCATCCAGTTCCCAGATAAAAGACACGAAACGTTTATATTTGTAATAAGCCTTACCTAGCACTAGAGCTGGGCAGACATCTGCCCTCCATACTATGATGTCTACTTCTCTGCCAATACCACCAAGATAGGACTTGCTGTGTTCTGCCTAGGCCGTTCTTACTCCAACTGGCCAGCCCTAATGGCGAGTTCTCATGATCCCTTACCCATACCCACGGTGTCTTCCTCTATTTTCACCCCTCTCCTTCCTCCCTGGTCTTCTTTTCAGACGCCCAAGACCCAGGAAGTGAATACTACCTCTCTTCTGCTCAGCTAAAGGTTGTAGGTGTGTTTATTCAACCAATAGTTTTAAATTAAAGAACAAGGTTGCATAGTGTCATTTGTTGTGCATGAAGATTTCCTTGCACCTGAGGCAAGCAGATCTTGGGGCCAGTATTTAGCCTCACAATACATAGCAGGAGACCAGACCTCAGCAGGACCCTTCAGCATTTTATCAAGGATGTGGGTGAGGGGGGAATGTCATGAGGATCCGAGGGGCTAGAGTCACTTAATTGTTGTTGAGGGAGGGAGTCTAATTTTCTTCCCTGGTGTAGCCACTGAAAAGTAGCCCATGCTCTAGTAAATAGCCTCTTAGTCACACTCGTGCAAGAAACCCGAGTTAAAATCAATGAGTCGCACAGACACAAAAAGACATGAAACCAGAGGGAGAAACGAAAGCGCATGGAGTGAGAGATGCTAAAGGAAGTTAAAAATAAACATGACGGTTCCTGTGCAAAGCTGTCAAAGAATCCATTGTTAAAAATAGAGGAAAGAGCGGGATAGACATTCCTCCAGTGTAGACACGCGACTCAAGGAGCGTACCAAAGGCACGCAACGTCATTATTTATTCACTAGAGAGATCCAGATCAAAGCCACGGTGACATACCATCACATACTTCCTAGGGCATACTTCCTACAGACAGACATGACCCATGACAGGCACAGCACAGAGAGTTTGGTATCCTTTGTATTGATGGTAGGGGAGATACAACGATGTAGCCACCAAGGATAAATCAAAGAAAGTCAAAGATACACATCCACCCTACAATGTGTGCACAGATGTTCACAGCAATGTGATTGCCCCCGAACTGAAGACAATGCAGATGTTCATCAACTGATGAGCCAATAAATATGGTATACTGTATAACCGCACAGTGGGGTACCATATTCCAAAGCCATTCATGAGGAGCAAAGCACCGATTCATGCTGCAGGGTGGATGCATTTTTACATCGCTGGCTCGCAGGAGAAAAGCAGGACATAAAAGGCCACACGTGGTATACGATCTCATTTCTATGCAAACTTAGGGATAGGAATTAGGTTACGAGGCTGCTGCTTAGCAAATGGACCAGGCAGTGTACTGAATGCGCTAGAGTATGATTGTGCAACCTTTAGTTAAAAACCACCATAAAAATGCACATATCAGAATTTATAGGTTATGAAATAGTGACCAGAGGCAGGCTTCCTGCCTGAGATACTTATATCAACACAAATAAAATGAAGGCACATGTGACTATGTGTTCAGTTAAAAGAAACTAGGGAATAGCAAAGAAAATCAAAAGCTAAAAGGAAAGACCAGTATGATAATCACAGCTTAGTGTGACACAAAGTAAGAAAAACCATAAAAACAGGAAATCCAGGCTGCCTTTCTATAAAGCAGCAAGGCAGGCAAAGCACTGGTCAACCCCAGTAAGTGTTCTTACAAACAGGAGAGACTTTGAGCAGGGGAGCATGAAGTGGGGAGGTGAGAGCCAGCAAAAGGGACCGGTCTATCACTGTTCAAATGGGATCTAAAACTTATACGAAATGGAAATTTCCCAAGAGAGCATACCTTCTCAAAGTTGAGATAAAACAGTTGTGAGTCAGTTTCTGAGCCTGGGACCGAATATCTGGGTGGAAGTTCTAAAGAGGGTAAGTTGCTTTGGGCTCATCCATGGTGCCAGTCCGTGTTCAGGTGGCCTTTTACTCGTGGGCCAATGAGCAAGCAGAGAAGGGGGGTGAGGGGTGAACGATGGAGCAGAACTTCTCATTTCACGGTGTGTGTGTGTGTGTGTGTGTGTGTGTGTGTGCGTGTGCGTGTGTGTGTGTGTGTGTGAGAGAGAGAGAGAGAGAGACAGAGAGACAGAGATACAAAGAGACAGAGAGAGAGACCTGTGTGAGAGATAGAAAGAGACAGAGAGAGAAGAGAGACATACACAAAGTGACAGAGAGAGACAGAGAGAGGTGAGGAGGGATGGAGAGACAGAGAGACACAGACAGAGAGTGACAGAGAGACAAATGGAGAGGTGAGGAGGAAGAGAGAGACACACACAGAGAGAGACACACACAGAGGTTGAGAAGGAGGGAGGGAGAGAGAGAGGAAGGGGAGACAGAGACAGACACAGAGATACACAGAGAGAAGAAAGAAAGAGAGGTGGTGAGGAGGAAGAGGAAGAGAAACCAGTCCTAATGTCTCTTTTGAGGATTTACCTCCAATGACTTCACTTCCTCTTTTAGGCCTCACCTCTCAAAGGCTCTACTATCCCCCAGTAGCGCTGTATAAGAGCAACCAAAACTTTAGCCTATGGAGAACATTTAAGATACAAAACTGTAAGTCTTCAACAGAACCTGAAGTCGCTCCTTCTGAAAAAACACAAGCTGTAAATCACTGGGCATATGTTTAACATTGTGTGTGAGAACATATTTATATAGTTTATGTACACAGATTAATACGCTTGGACCTAATACAGAGTTTTGTGGTAAACCACTGCAGGCTTTTCCATGGAGTTTGGGAACAGCGGGAGGGTGGTGAGCATCTTCATTGGTATGTAATGCTCTGTGGACAATATGAGGCATCTCAGATGTGAAACAAGAGATCAACAAATTGGAAGACATATACATTTCTGAAACAATATGACAGCAAAACACTTAATGATAAACTGAGAGGAAATGTCTACAATATATTTGCTGATAATAAGAAGGGAGATAATTAGAAACTTGATGTAAAAAGAAGAACAAAGTAGTGGACAGATCCCTATGCAGCTCATGGCAAGAAGAATCCAAGGCAATATGAAACTCTTATAACATTTCCACTTACTGATCCAGCAAAACCCCAGAAGCTTGCAGCACTGTGGCAAGGCTGTGGAAGAGTAGGGCTCTTGTGTGCAGTGTGGGCAAGTGGCAGAATAGGGAAAGCCTCTGGATGGGATCCCAGGACACAGTACACAGCATAGTAGATGATTAACCTTTGGACCAGCAATCCGCTTCTGGTAGTTTTCTGACAGTATGAATTTACTCGTAAGGTTTTAAAATAATAAGTACTGGATGTTATACCCAGCTGGTATCTGTCATGGCAAAATACTACAAACAAACAGAATGTGCACCCACAGCTGTTGAGGAACAACTTTCCTCAAAGTGAAATATCCCATCCTGGAGGGAGATTCCTTAAACTTGAGAAGTAAAACAACTCACAAGTTTCAAGAAGTTCCTGAAACTTACTAGACTAATAATAAGATCACCCGAAAATGTGTGTGTTCACATGTATACACACACACACACACACACACACACACACACACACACACACACACACACCTAATACACAGGTAGTAACAATTGCTGGGAAGAAGAGATTTTCTGAACAGTCAAGCTTCCTGAAAGTGGTGTAGAGAGTTCCAGAGTCAAAGCCCTACATAGATCATCATTCATGCTGGGTCATGCTATGATGAAATTGCTTTTATAATCATGATCCTGTAAGTAGTCCTTCACTCACACTCCAGAAAATTCACTGGTTCAGGAAGCTAGACTTGGGTGACATTTTTTTTTGGTTTGTCTTTGGTGTCCTACCTAAGGTAAATAGGTATTTGTTCACAATCCTCAGGAGTAGTCACACAACAAGAGGAGACTGATCAACTGGACCAGGATGGGAAGGACCTGTCTCCATAGTGATATAAAGGAGAGAGATTGCTCTTAGTTGACAATGAGTCGGTTTTGGGAACTTCTTGAAACTTGTGAATTGTTTTACTTCTCAAGTCTTGAGGAGCCTCCTTTCACGATGGGATATTGCTAACAGGCAAAGTCAGGATGTGAAAGCTACATAGATTTTGTTATTCTCTGCACAAAACCCACAGGGAGATGGACACGGTCCTGTGCATGCATTTGTCTCTTTGTGCTAGCCACACATGTCCTACAACTCCAGCATCATTTGTTTTTACATGAAGAAAACCAGGAAGGAAAGACTTGATCCTCACACAAGAGTGGATTAAATGAAGTATGTGGTACATCCTATTTTAACTTTTGTTGTATAGGTTGGAACTTTTTACAGAAGCGATGTTGGAAATACAAAGGTGAAGCCCAGAGCCAAATCTTAGCCTAATGCCAGCACAGATCAGGGCAGAGAAGGTAGTTGTGCTAGTCCTTGCTGATTACTGAGGGGATGGACCTGTTAGTGGTGACCTTGAACAGTATGGAGTGGAGGTACAGGCACTTACAAAGCTTGTCACCTAAGGACCTACCAGCACCCATCAAGGGCTACTAATTCTAGTCCCCAACTCCCTCCTCTCTCTGTCTTCTTCCACAAGCATTCTACACTGTTGGGTCTCAAGCTCAGCCCTGGCCACAGATACAAAGGAACAATTTCACCTTCTGGAGCTCCAACTAGGGAAACAGACAAGCATTGAGAGAACTCTCATTCCAGTGGCCTAAGTAGTGGGAAAAGAAATTCATAGCACTTGGAGAGATGAGGGAGAAGGTCACAGCTCCCTTCACTCAGCTTTCCTGTGGCAGTTAGAGCTGTCACTCTGGGCTTTTGTAGTGTGGGAGGGTTGGTACTATCCCCGAAGTGAATTAAACGACCCATTCCATCTGGGCTCTGGCCAAAACAATTCACCCTCGTCACCAGCAGACCCTCCCACCAGGACTGGGAGTTCTGCTGTCTTACATGACCACTGGGTTTGGCCAGTCCCAAACCTCTCAGGCAGATTCTGTACATAGGATTCTCTGGATGACTGATTGATGGCTGCAGTGGGAGGAGCGTCTTCCTCAAACATGCCTACCCCAGGTACCTCTGAGAAAGGGTCCTAAGTAGATATTACAGCCTTGGTCTATTAGCCATGAAAATACCCAAAGCAAGTAATGACAAAAAAAAAAAAAAAAAAAAAAAATTCCTAGCCAGTCTACCCCTTGTTTGCTATCTTTTAATGAATAAAAAGGAAAAAAAGAGACTAGCTCGAGGTGAGTTCTAACTTTCTTCTCTTTCTTCTGCTACATGAAGAGTCTTTCCTGGAGAGACTCTATCTAGTTCAGAGGGAATCAGCCTGGGACAGGCATTCAAAGCCAAATCAGTGCTAATTGTTCATATCTCTTGCTGCTCCAAGGTGACTGAGAGCGGGATTGGATTGGCTTCTTGCTGAGAATAATTTTGAGGAGCCTCATGCTATGTTTTAACCTCTGGGCTTTGGCTCAGAAAATCCTTTTGTCCTTAGTGAAATTCCCCAACCGGTTGTGGGGAATTTGGACAGACAGCTGCAACACCAGCCTCTTCCACACAGTGGCAGACCTTCCCCGGGAAATGCGCTTTTCCGTGGCCATTGCAGGCTTAAGCAGGGTTTCACAGCATTCCTTGACAAATGGCAGCTAGGTTGGCGTGGCTTTGCTAATGTGTCAGAGGGAATATGTGCTCATAGATACTGGTCAGCTTTGTTTATTTCAGTTTTTTTTTTTTTAATTTAGAAAAGGAAATAAAAAAATTAAAGCTTTCACCATTTCAATGGGTGTGAATAGTGGATCAATCAGATAATTAGAGAGGGGTAGGGTAGGGAGAGATAAGAAGGACAGTCGGGTAGATAGCCACAGCTGAAGAGCCTCTCGAAGCAGCTCCTTCTTTCACTGTGGTGTGGATTCTATCTCAGTATCTGCTTCAGGTAGTTTGGCCTGGTGGGAGGGAACGCCTTCTCTTGTCGCTTCGTTGGAAATGGCGGGAGAATGATCCTCCCCACTCAAAACAGCAAGCTCCTGCTTCCTTCAGGAACTGGGGAGGTTCATCCAGTCCGTGGCTGGCTGCTTCCCTCCTAGGTGCTGATAACTTCTTAACTGTTGCTTTTTTTTTTTTTTTTTTTGGTTTTTCGAGACAGGGTTTCTCTGCGTAACCCTGGCTGTCCTGGAACTCATTCTGTAGACCAGGCTGGCCTCGAACTCAGAAATCCGCCTGCCTCTGCTTCCCAAGTACTGGGATGAAAGGTGTGCGCCACCACTGCCTGGCTTCTGATAAGTGTTCTTAAAAAATGCGTCTAACAAAAACAAACAACCATGTATACACATGTACAAAAATGAGATAATCACTCTAGAAAAGAAAAAAGAAACCCCAAAACAAAACAGAAAGTACTTAAGGAGATATGAGCCTTTTCTATCAGCCCAAAAGGTGTAAGATAATGCAAAGAAACAAACAAACAAATCTGGAAACATTATCGCCGTCACTAACAGTCCTTTGAAGGCCTTGATACTTAAACTTACTGTTCAACTTTTTTATTTTTAATCTAAAGTACATTGATTTGAATTTTCGTGACACTTATTTGAAATCTCTGTAAATAAACCCGACTCCAGGTTTGGAGAAGACACAGAACTGGACAATGGAGGAAGACTTCCCCATACTGAGGATTCTGGGACCCTCACTTCCATTCCCTGGTCCCTCCCAACATCTAATCACCTGGTCGCGATCCGTTCCTGAACTTGGGGCTGTGTGACTCAGAAGGCCACAGTGGTCTCTCCAAGCAGAGGCAGATGTCACTAAGTGACTCATAGTCAAGCACCCAAGGAGGTAGATGCAAGATACAGCTGGGAGGAGTCTTGCCTGGAAGCAGACAGCACGAGCGGGACCCACCCCGGCCCCGCCCACCCCCTAGTCCTACATGGCACAGGCAACCAACAGAACTGCTGGCTTGGGCTCCTGATGGGACATGGGCTATGCTCATAGCTGACTTGCTAATCAAACAGCCAAATGTTGTTTGCTGTAGGCTTTCCCCCAAAAAATGATTTCTGCAGAATAGTACTAAAGAATGCCACCTTTCCTCAAAGTGCTGGCTGGACCCAAGTACTCAAAGGTAGTTCCCCGGAGTCCATATCTGTGGCTGGATCCTGGGGACGAGTCTTGGGGACTTCATAGTAGAAACCAGCACAATGTTATAGCGTCCATTTTTACTGGGTCCTGAGGGGCTAGTAGTGTGGGCTGCAAGTTTACTCTTTCAGGCTCAATGGCCTCTTCTGCTACCCAGGCAGGGATCTTTGGCTGGTGAAAGGCACACACTGTGCAGACCAGACCCACTTGACCATGACCTCTGAACCTCAGTGGGCCATTATATCAGCAACCACGGGACTTTTGCCTAGCAAACCATTTCCTATACACTTAAAGGACAAATAAAGGAATACCTCACAGCACTAAACTTCTACCCACTTCACAAAGAAGAGACCTGGTGGGGGTGGGCAGGCCTTCCTCAGACTCTGACTTTCCTGTCTAGCCCTTAGGCCTGGTGCTGTTGGCCATGGATATATCCTGTGCTCTTGGATACAGCCACACTCGGGGCCCCTTTCTTGTCACATGAGGTCAGGACTCCAGAACCCCCTCCAGTACCTCTCAGAAACATCCTATTCTTTGTTCTCCTGGGGTTTTTCCATGCAGGCTCCAAGCATGTCTCATTGTCCTGTATTCCTAAGGGAAAGTAATGATTCTAATCTATTTGTGTGATCCCTTATAGACTAATCTTTTTTTAATTCATTTTTTCCCTTTCATTAAAAATAGATTATTTGTTCTCCTGGTGTCCTCCATCCCCTCTGACTCATGCAATCTCTCCACCTCCGTTCCTGTGGGATTTCCTGAGCTCTGAGGGGAGGGATTTGATGGATACCATCTAGACTCTCTCATCTAGTGCTCTCTGACTGCGGGCCTCTGCTTCTTTTCCATCTGATGCCTGAGAAAACCTCTCTGATGATGCCTAGTAAGGCACTGATCTATGAGCACAGCAGAATATCATTAGGAGTCATTTTACTGACTTTAAAAAAAAATCATTTATTTAACGTATATGAGTACACTGTTACTGTCTTCAGATACACCAGAAGAGGGCATCTGTAACCCCATTACAGATGGCGGTGAGCAACCATATGGTTGCTGGGAATTGAACTCAGGACCTCTGGGAGAGCAATCACTGCTATTTACCACTGAACTGTCTCTCCAGCCCCTGACTTTTGT
>JADRCC010575723.1:0-25432 GCA_019843855.1 Hylomyscus alleni
GATTGTTTGAGTCCAAATCCCCACGTGGTAGAAGAAGAAAACCAACTCCCACAAGTTGTTTTCTGATCTACATGCACACACAGACACACACACACACACACACACACACACAATTAATTAATTAATTAATTAATTAACAATTTTTAAAAGGCAGAGATAAGTAGCTAAAGAGACCAGAGCTCAGCGTTCCAGAGCACTAGCTGCTCATCAAGATGACCAGAGTTCAGTTCCTAGCACCCACATCAGTTTGATCACAATCACCTCTCCTCCAGTTCCAGGGAGACACCTGCCTCTGGCCTCTGCAGTCACCCACACATGTGGTGACTTTAAAGGTAGTTGTTAAAAAACAAAAAAAAAAGCTCTGTGAAATATGTCTGTTTTACTATAATTCTTTGGGGAGGGGTGTTGAGTTATTTTAACTCTTTGATTTAGACAGTAAGTTACAGAAAGCAAATTCACCATATAAGATGTTTTTAAGGATTATAGGAATGAAAACTCCAAAGGCCCTCTAGGGGAGTGCTGCTGCGAACAGACTCCTTCCCACTTCCTTTCTTAGCTAATCAGAAGCAATGAGAACTTAGTGGAGTTGCTGGAAAATATGAGTGTTCAGAAGGCACACTGCCATCCCGCGACTCGCCTATGTGACGGTGTGAATGCTGTCAGGCACTGGCACGGACATGGGGGTAATGACTGTCTGGTGCTAGGGAGCTCAGCATTTGCTGAGGGAGGTAGAGATCCATCCAGAATCCAAACCAGCCAAGCTCAATTCACGCTAAGAGTAGCTCTGGGAATAGTAGGCGCAATTCTGTGAGAACTTAAGCACAAGACCGTCAGTTGTCTGTGGAGGTCAGGGGTGGCTTCCTGGCAGAGGTGATGTTTGATTTGACATGCGGAAAATCAAAAAGGATGAAAATAGTCCAAGGGCCACAATGTCAAGAAGAAACTGGATTCCTAAGAGAAAGAATGCTTTATGGATATTGGTTCAAAGACACAGAGGAAACACAGATGGAGCTGAGACATATTTAGAGAGTGAAATCCAGAGGAAGCCATGAACTGGATAAACATGGAAAACAAAAATAAACTGTCAAAGGATGAGACCCAACACCCACATGACACCACAGGGAACGACTGATAGCACGTGACAGCTCAGGAGCAGAGCACTTCTTCTGAGATGTTCCTCTCAGAACCTAACCAAGAGGAATAGATAAAAAAAACTCTAATCAAAACTCCCTGGAAAGGTGACTAAGTAGATGCCCCACACTTCCAAGTTTCAAAATACTTCCAAAGCAGCAGTTAATAGAAAGGATGGGGTAGGAAAATTTGGTCTGATGCCAGTGATACATTTCCACAAAAAAAGGCCACACCTCCTAATCCTTCTCAAACAGTTCCACTCCCTAGTGACCAAGAATTCAAATATGTGAGTCTATGGGCGCCATTCTTATTCAAACCACCACACTTACCTTGCAGTATTTGCAAAACTCAACTAAAAATGGATTAGAGACTAGAACTATGGAACTAGAACAAAACACGTGGGAAACTTCAGTCAGTGTATCTGCCTGGGGTTCTTTGGTCATAATGCCAATCAGGGACACCCACCCTCAAAAATCAATATACTGAATGGAAGAAAATATATGAAAATCCTGTTTCTCATAAAAGGCTTATAGCCAGAATATACATGTCAGTAACAGAAACAGTAATTGAAGATAATTGAGCTCTAGGCTTTCGACATTCCAACCTCTCCACAGTCTTTGAAGTTCTTTCTAATCAGTTAACCAACTTTAGCCCACTTAATAGTCATTTGTTGCCTTCCACTGTGTATGAACTAGAATCGTGGTCACCATTAGGTAAATTCTTTGGAAAGTTCAAGCAGAGTCTTAGCTCCCATTAACCTAAAGGTTAAGTACACCATCAGATAGCATCTGAGGCTGTGGAGTTGGGAGTAACCTAAATCCATGTTTCCATATATGGTTATGCATCTTTGGCTCCAGAATAATCCTCCATTAAGGTGAGAGTTGTGATTTTGAATTGGCAGGTGCTGAACATCGATGATTATTTTGAAAGCAGGCAGATCCTCAGTTAGCTACCACCTTACATCACTAGGACTGAAAGGACCTTGGAAGCTGGCATATGACAACTTAAAGACCAAGTTCTCAGCACATACGGGATTCATTTGTCCCAGAGGGAATCAGAGACAAAAACAAGAGACAGAAGATAAGGGAAAAGGTATGGGGGGTGGAGAACAAGGGGGAAGGGGGATTTGCATCAGAGGGACAAAGGACTGACTCTAGATGGAGAGGAGACAGACATGACCCAAAGGCAAATGACAGTTTATAAAGGAAAAGGACGAACGGAGTGTTAGGATGAGCTGGTTAATTTTGATTGGGCATGTTAATTAGGTGAGCCAAAATGAGACTTTTGATTGCTGGACTTCTGTAATTTGATAGCTGCACCTTGCTGGTCAGCCTCAAATGAGGATGTGGCCAAATAAGGGTTTGGTGGCTAGCTTTAGGGATTGAATCTAACAGTTGTTAGCTAGGCCGTGGGAATGAGAGTCAGGCAAGGCTCACCACAGTCATGCTTGCCATGCTTTGGTCTTCTAGAGCCCCTTCAATGATGACTACTATCGAAAGAACAAAAGATAACAAGTATGAAGAATTATGTGTGCTGAGTGGTGGTGGTGTACACCTTTAATCCCAGCACTCCAGAAGGAGTCAAAGGCAGGAGAATCTCTGAGATCAAGGCCAGCCTGCTATACAGAGCAAGTTCCAGGACAGCCAGGGCTACACAGAGAAACCATGTCTCCCAAACAAAACAAAACAAAACAAATGAACAAACAAAAATGATGTGAGCAACTGAAACCCTTGCTCAAAAGTAAACTAAAGCAAACACTAACCAATCTTCTGTAGTACAAAGACTATAGAAAATGGCAAGGGACACTTCCCCACTCCAAGAACTTAAAAACACAATTACTACATGATGAAGTTTAGGGTAGCTTGGTCTCCGGTACATTTATCCTAAAGAATGCAAAGCTTACAACTAGGAGGCAGAAGAGGCTGCTACAGCAGGCTCAGGATCTAGAAGTTTTGGACTCCACCTCCCTTGGTAACAAAGTAACCTCTGGTCCTTTTCCAAGAAATTCAATTACCACATGAAAGGGTTACTCTGCCTCAGCTTTGTTCTGGTTCCACCTCTTGCTCTGGGTGGAGACCAGGCATTCCAAACTATCCTAAAGGGGATTACTGCCCCTGTGAGATGATTGCATCTCCTTTCCAGAAGGCCCCTCTCAAAGCAAGTGTTCGTAGCCCCTTCTGCCTGACAGCAGCGTGAGTTAGGAAAAGTATAACTTTTCTTTATTCCCTTTCTTCTTGTAGGGGGAAGGGAGATACTGTCCAAAGCCTGAGCATCTTTCCCTGGGATTCTGGGCTTTCTCAGTCCTTCTGCAGTCCTCCTCTGCTGGTGAGCCTCCATGACAAACAGCATGGCCTTCTCTCTCTTTCCACATCCCTTTTCCAGGCAACGGCAACTGACAAAATTTACAGCTCGCTTGCTCTATTATTTTTCTCTTAAATTTTAATAAACTAGTCTATGAGTTCAAACAAACAAAACAAAACAACCCTAAACTTCTTTTATTTCAGAGATTAAGAACCACCCCAAGAGAACCACACTTTCCCCCAATAACAAGGCATTCAAGGATGTGTGGGTAAAGACATTCTGATGCACACAAAATCTAATTGTTTGAATGTCTCTAAAAAGTTATGTACCAAGCTGATGGGGTGTGTGAGGGGGTGGTAAAGCTGCAACTGGTTCCTGTACGGCTATTGAAATCACCATGCAGAAGGGGTGACAGAAAAGCAGGGATATGGAGGGTACAGAGAGAAAACACAGAGCAGGAGACAGGAAGGGAGGAAGGCAGAGAGGGAAGGAAGTATGGAGGGAGAGAGAGAGAGAGAGAGAGAGAGAGAGAGAGAGAGAGAGAGAGAGAGAGAGAGCGTGAACCAAAATGTCTTGGGGAGAGGAAACCCAGCCCCTGGGCTGGAAAGGTCAGACTAAAGGGCAGATATGCCAGCCATGCCTTGTGACAGATGGGGACTGAGGGATGTTGGGAGGACCTGGCATATTAAACAGGCATCTCAGCTACTTGTCCTGGATCTAGAACCCAACAAAGTGTCCTCCTCACGTCCAAGTCCAAGTCCTTATCTCCCCACTGTGATCTGAAAAGATGGTCCTTTTTGCTGTACATGAGACAGAGCTTCCTTGATCTTGGGTTTCCCTGGATTGAGCACCATAAACTGAATAACATTCTAGGATCTATCCCGGTTAATACAGTGTTAAGTCTCGAACCCTGGTACCAAGGGCTGATGGACCTATTTAACATATCAAAGTGAACTTGGTCACTGAGTTCTCCCAGCCTTCCTCAGTCCCCCACTGGTTACTGGATCTTTCTGGCTGGGTTGCTCCATCCTGATGCCATGCAGTCATTTCGATCACCCATCCCTTTTGCCCCTTTGTCCTCTTGGCTGCTTCTCATCCCCCTCTCTGCCCTCTCCTTTCCCTACCCCTCTTCTTACAAGGCTCAGGGTCACGTCCACTCTGGACTCTCCCAGATGTGTCTTCCTCTGGCTGTGCTCTCTCACATACCTAGGCGGGACCTTATCCTCCACCATACTTGTCCTTTCCTTTCCTTTTGGTGTTATTTTATTTTTCATTCACATAGGACATTATACGATGCCATGTCAGGCAGCTTTAAAAAAACAAAAACACAAAACCAAGTAACTTTGCCACATGTTGTAGCACTGACCAACTCTCTGGCATTACATTGAGTGAAATGAATCGGTCACCAAGGGAAAGTACTCTGCAGGACACCAGATTTCCTGGGACTTCAGATGCAGGCCATGGTGGGCCGCCTTGTAGGCTCTGGGCCCTTGGCAAGAGCAACCAGGACTCTCAACCCCAAGTCATCCCACCAGACAAATAAACAGAAGTCTTTAAAAGAAACGTTTAAGATGACGCGGTGGCTGTTTTTAGCTGCCAGCTTGACAGGATCTGGAATCGCCAAGGAGACAACTTCGGGCACAGCGGGTCTCACTCTGTGGGTCAGGGCCCCTGGGGGCTGACGGCCCTTTCACAGAGATGGCCCAACATCATTACGAAACACAGATATCTACTTTACAGTTGCTAACAGTAGCAAAACTATAGATAAAAATAACAATAAAATAATTTCGTGGGTGGGGGTTACCACAACAGGAGGACCTGTATTAAAGGGTCACAATACTAGGAACACTGAGAACCATTGCTGTGGGTGCACAACCGAGGGGTTATGTACCCTGCAGGTGCACAACTGAGGGTTGTATTGATTAGATCCTTCATGTGGAAAGATCCCCTTTAACAACAGCCAGGACCATTCCATTGACAGGAATCTGGGGACTAGATGAAGGGGAGAAAAGAGCTGAAGATATTTCTTTCTCTCTGCCCAGTTCTTTCAAGCTCCTGATGCTGCTGTGGCTCCCCCAGATGCTGGACCAAATGGACCCTTTTGTTCTGAATTGCTCTTGTCTGAGTGTGGCCTGACTGTATAACTCTGGCTGGACCAAATGGACCCTCGTGTTCTGAATTGCCTTTGTCTGAGTGTGGCCTGACTATGTAACTCTGACTGGACCAAATGGACCCTTTTGTTCTGAATTGCCCTTGTCTGAGTGTGGCCTGACTATGTAGCTCTGGCTGGACCAAATGGACCCTTTTGTTCTGAATTGCTCTTGTCTGAGTGTGGCCTGACTATGTAGCTCCGACTGGACCAAATGGACCCTTTTGTTCTGAATTGCCCTTGTCTGAGTGTGGCCTGACTATGTAGCTCCGACTGGACCAAATGGACCCTTTTGTTCTGAATTGCCCTTGTCTGAATGTGGCCTGACTATGTAGCTCTGGCTGGCCTAGTACTCACAAAAATCTTTCTGCCTCTGTTTGTGGGATGCTAGATTAATAGTGCCTTACCATGTCCAGCAGAGAAATTTTATTTTTGGACACAATAAAAAAAAAAAGTCTATACAGGTAGTGGCACCCACCCTTCATCCCAGCACTTGGAAGGCAGAACAAGTCCCAGGACAGCCAGGGCTGCACAGAGAGACCTTCTCTTGAAAAACAAACAAATGTAAACATTTTTTAAACCAGTTCCATTTCTCAAGAGACTATGACTTTTCTTAGCAATGTGAAAATTTGATGTAATTATCTTCTCACACCATTGCATTCATATATGAGAAAGATTAACATAATTTGAATTAATATTGGCATACCCCTTACTATTTGGTTTTTTCATTATAATATATATAAACACAGCCATATATAATTAATACAGTTCTTTGTAAGTCCTCCAGTTATTATTGTAAAGGGCAAGTTTGACAAAGATTTTTTTAAAAAAATAAATTGATTTAAAGGTCTTCAATTTTTTAAAATGTTTTTTAAAAAAATATTGCCAGTTGGGCGGTGGTGGTGCACACCTTTGATCCCAGCACTTGAGAGGCAGAGATAGGCAGATTTCAGAGTTGGAGGGCAGCCTGGTCTGCAGAGTGAGTTCCAGGACAGCCAGAGCGATACAGAAAAACCCTGTTTTGAAAAACCAAAAAAAAAAAAAAAAAAAAAAAAAAAAACCATTGCCAAGTGTAGAAGTGCTTATTGATTTCAGTACTCATGAGATAGAGGCAGTAAATAGCAAATTTGAGTTCAGCTTTGGATATGGAGCAAATTCTAAGCCAATCTAGGTATGAAACCCCATCTTAAACATATGTCTATATTTGACCTGACCCTAACTAAGCTTACAAGTAGACACACAGCTAGCCATGCCAGAAAACAAAAAGAAAAGCTGGCAGTGATTTCAACAGAAGCTTAGAGAGACAGGCCTCTAGAACTCAGGCTTCATCTCTGAGGAAGGAAGCCCGCCCACTTGGTAGTGACACTTCAGGACTTCAGTGGGCAGAACCTCAAGTGTGGTGTTTATGTTCCCATCTGTAGATTGTTGCTATATGGATTAGATGAAACTACAGTGTGACTCTTGGTAGGTTATATGCGACAAAATGAGCCAATTCAAGCCAAATTCCAGTATAAAGGCAGGTTTAGTGGGGGCAGTTCTTGGACAGGTACAGCAGTCCCAAGGAATGAAGCCAGGAAGTCATAATGCAGACAGAAAGACAGAGGGAAGGGGGCTAGAAAGTTCGGGGTAGAGGGTGGGACATGCCAGCCCTGCCCTGTAACAGGTCGGGATTGAGGGATGCAGGGAGAAGCTGGAGGCCAGGTCCACTTTGGTTTATTAAATATGCACCTCAGCTGCTTGTCCCCTGTCTAAAACCCAACAATCCTCTTAGATGTATCACTGTTTCAAGGAGAAGTAAGCCAAGAGTTAAGTGTAGAAACCAGACTTTAATGGTCTGAAGTTAAACCCCTCCTGTAAGTATACTAGCAGTTTCTCAGAAAATCTTGCTTTTCTTAGTGACTCTACATTGATTAGAAGTTACCCAGTCTTACTAGAGTAGCAAACTAAACCATTTGCGGCTAAACAGTTTACAATAATCACTCTCTATGTGCAATTTTTATTTTTCTGTCTTGTTACTTGGGAAACTGAACATAGTATAGCCAGGCAATTTTCTCAAGGACATGTAGCTTGTAAATTTTAGAGCCTGTATTGACATAGGATCCTCCATAAAGTATAATTCTGCCATACTCTCTGTAGCAGAAAACCACTGGCTGGGTGACTCATAGTGAACACAAATGTGCTCATCTGAAAATCCAAGTATTGAGGAATGGGGAGATCATGGTTCTGCTTCCAACACGACACTTGAGCACCTTCTCATATGTTCAAACAAGACAAACCAAGAAAGCCAATGGATCCAAGGTCACCTTCTATAACAGTGTTAACCCCACCCCCTCCTGGGTAGGTGGTGGTCTCATTGCTGGGGACAAAGAGTTATAAGAAGGAACGTAAAGAAGGAAGGATTGTGTTAGCTTGGAAGTTTGAGGATGTAATCTGCCAGGAATCGGAAGGCATGGCCATGAGGGTAGGTATGGTTATGTCAGCAAGAATTGTGAAGGTGCTCACACACATGGTTGGGGTCCAGAGAACAGATGAATATGTGTAGGTAATTTATACATATATGTTGTATACATGAAAGATATGCATATAGTATATTTATATACAATAAACACATATCTCAAAGTGAAAGGGTTGTGCAGTAAGACCTAAAACTCTTCCCCAGTTACTAGATTTCTCCAGCTGCTCCCACCCAGGTCCCACAGCCTCCGGAAACAGCACTGGGGGTCAAGTGTTCACACACGTGAGACTCTGGGGGATACTTCACACTCAAACTGTCACAAATGTCTTACCAGTCAACACTGGAGTGATGGCAATTAAATGTTAACACAATACTGGGTGTGGAGGCCACACACTTGTAATCCTAGCACTTAGCAGGTCCAGACAGGAAAGAGTCTCTGGATGTTAGGTTGCCCCACACTATTCAGTGTATCCAGAGACAGGCAATGCTATCTAGTAAGACCCTATCTCAAAAAACCAAAACCAGGTTTCGTGGCAGTGCTTATAATCTTGGTATTTGGGAGACAGGAAGTTGAGAATCATGAGCTCAAGGCTATCCTCAGATACACAGAGAAGTCCAGGTCAGTCTGAGGTATAAAGTGGTGCTCTGTTTCAAAACAAACAAATAAACTAAGGAAAACATTTGGTCTGGATATGGCAGCCCACACCATTCGTCCTAGGCCTCAGGAGGCAAAGGCTATTGATTTCTGTGACTTTAAGACCAGCCTGGTCTACATAAAGAGGTCCAATCCATCCAAGCCAGGGCCACAAAGTGAGTGTTGTAGAAAATATTTAATCTCAAGTCAGGAATTTCTACCCCGCCTTTGGTCATTCAGTTCTCAGATAAAAGACACACAACTTGTATATTTATGATAAGCCTTTAATGCACTGCAGCTGGGCAGATATCTGCCCTCTAAGCTGTGATGTCTACTTCACGGCCAATAATCCTGAGATAGGACTTGCCATGCTCCATCTGGGCAGCTCTTAACCCCAACTTGCCATCCCTCATGGCCATGTTTTTATAACTCGCCTATCCCATGGCATCTCTCCTCGCTCTCTCTCTCTCTCCACCTCTCTCTCCTCCTTCTTGGTCTCTTCAGACCCCCGAAACCCAGGAACCCAAAGCATGCCTATCTCTCTTCTGCTCAGTTATTAGCCACAGGCATCTTTATTCACCAAACAGGAAAACCTTGGGGAGGTGGAGGTACAAGGCCTTGGGGGTCAGTATTTAGCATTACAACACATAGCAACAGACCAAACCTCAGCCTCAAGTGAGACAGTGTCTCAAAAGAAAAGCAAACAAAACAACAAGAAATAATAAGTTGAAACATGCATTTTGGAGGAGACAGTCATTGAAATCATCATAGCACCCTGTAGCACACTATAGCCCTCTGTTTACCACCAGGCCTGTTAGACTGCATGTCCCAGGAACCGATTCTTTCTTCCTCTCATTTATTTATTTACTTTTTGTTACATTCCCAACCCAACCCACATTCCCCCTTTGTCTTTCCTGAGACAAAGTCTTACTATGTAGCCCAGGCTGTCTTTGAACATTTAATAGTTTTTCCTCCTGTGCCTTCCCCTGGCTGGGATTATGAGTATGTGTCATCAAACCCTGCCATCTAAGGACTTTAGATAGACTGCCACAAACTAGGCCTTTGACATTCTTTAAAAATGTAAAAGTCTAGTAGGGATTCTAAAACTGAACTCTGCTTGCTCTTGACTTGACATTTTATTTAGTTACTTCTTGAGGTAAGGTGTCATGTAGCTCTGGCTGGCCTGGAGTTTCAACACTCAAGCTTCTGTTATTGTTTTATTGAGGCTGGATCATATACAGTTCAAGTTAGTCATGGGCTCCTTTTGTAATTAACCTTGAACTCCTGGAACCTCCAGCCTTCACCTGCCTGGTGTGAGTAGCACAGACATGCACTACCACAACAGGCCCTTGGTCAGAATTAACTGGTCAAATTTCTCTAGTTCTCTTTGAAAGTCGTGAGTGATCAGTCATGTGAAAATCATGGGAAAAGATGAAAATGACTCAGCTTCAATCTTCTCAGATAGGAGCGAGAGTTGTGATCATTAATTAAATATTCGAGACTTCAAAGCAGCCTCTGGAGAAATGAGGAGTGAGTGCAGCACAGGCACTTCGTTCACAAGGCTTTGTAACCTCCATTAATTAGTGTTTACACCCCCACCGTGAAGTCATTGCATAATAGCAGAGAATATAATTACAGCCATTATTACACAAAATGTGCTATTACATTGAAACACTCATGAGAATTGTTAATATTAAAACATGCCATCTGGCCAAACCCATAAAATATGTATGTATGTATGTATGTATGTATGTATGTATGTATGTTTGTATATATGTATATATGTATGTATGTACCTATGTATGTATGGTATTTTATAGAAATGGTTTTTTGCTCTGTCAATCTGAGTCTCAGACATGATGTGAAATTGGCTAAGTGCCATGAAAAGTAGGAATGTTTTGCTTTGCTTTGTTTTGGTATTTATGCCTGGAGACAGGGGACCAGGAAGAGATTCGGAGCACACACATATAGGAACATAGCACGATTTTCCTGTGGCTTACAGGATGCTAACTAAAGCAGGACCTGCCTACTATAAAGCAGAAAGAAGCAACTCCTGAGCCTTGGGAGATCTGGTCAATAGTGGAATGCATGCCTTGTTGTAAAACTAGATATTAAATCAGCTACTGCTATGGGTGAAAGAGACCCACTCACCTTGAGTCTTGAGCTGCATCTCAAGTGGAAGTCAATGGTGAGCAGTCTCACACACATCTTCCCTGCCCCTCTACCTCTCTCTGTGTGTCTCTTTCTCCTCTTTTTGTCTCTCTGTTTCTCTCTGCCTCTCTTTGCCTCTGGCTCTCTCTCTCTCTCTCTCTCTCTCTCTCTCTCTCTCTCTTTCTCATAACCCACTGAGTACAATTAATGGTACCCATATGAGCATGTGTATGGGACCATACCCATGGGTCTACAGAGTACTGGCAACCTACCAGTGACCAACTTCTCCCAAAGAAAAATGACTCACCTTCCAATAGCCAATACCCATCAATAACTTGTCTGCTGCAAGTGAGGCCCCCTAAGTCCCTTCTCCAAGCAAGCGGAAATTTTGTATTGCTTGATCTTGTCCAGGTCTTATGCAGGTAACCACAGGTGCTATGCATTCATAAGGGCAATGCCATGTCATGTCCAGGTCAAAAGGCAACACTCACAGTGCTTTTCACAGGAGCGTTTCACAGCATCTCAGAGCTGCCCCTGGGTCTCACACACTCTCCCCTCCCACTTCTGTGATGTCACATGATCCCTGTGGGATGGAGGAGGTGGTTGTTTATAGACGTCCCTTTCAGTCTTGAGCGTTCAGTCACTTATTCTCAGTGTTTTGACCAGTTATGACCATCTATGTTAATTGGTTTTGTTTTGATTTTTATGACAGCATATTTCATGTAGCCCAGGCTGACCTTGAACTCCAAATTCTCCAGTCTTACCTTGCTGAAAGTAGAGATTCCTACTACTGTACTTGCCTCTTCCCAGTACATTCTTCTGGAATGTCTGGGAAGATTTAAAAAAAAAAATTCTTGTTACCAAACAAGTAAAGTTTCAAGAGCATATGAAAGTCTCTTTTAACTGTCCTTAGTAACGTTTATGAGCAGCTATGAAGGAGTTGGGGTTGGAGATCTTACTGAATGGACACTGCCTTGAGAATCTGTAACCAAAAGTAAGCCAAGGGGGAGCCTGTGTGTGTCAGCACAGGTCAGGAACTCTGACCTCTCTGTTCCCCGAGGCTCTTCCAGACCCAGCACTTTTCAGGAATTTGTCAGGCAACACCTAGATTCCTTACTAAGTACTGTGGTTGTAGACAGTAAGTCACGCTCCAGCTAGAACTGAATGCAAATGGCAACCATGGATGAAACAGTGAGCTTTGAGGGCTGTGAAAAGGGCTTAGCAGGAAAAGGCACCTGCTCATTATGCCTAGTGACCTGAGTTTGAGTCCCAGGACTCACATGGTAGAAGGAGGGAACTCAGTCCCCTAAGTCGGTCGGTAACTGATTTAAAAAATGTACTTGAAATGGTCTTGAAAACAAAAACAGACCAAAGACCCACACCTACAAAACCAAAGACCCACACCTACAGGACTAAAGACCCACACCTACAGGACCAAACACCCACACCTACAGGACTAAAGACCCACACCTACAGGACCAAAGACCCACACCTACAGGACCAAAGACCCACACCTACAGGACCAAAGACTCACACCTACAGGACCAAAGACCCACACCTACAGGACTAAAGACCCACACCTACAGGACCAAAGACCCACACCTACAGGACTAAAGACCCACACCTACAGGACCAAAGACCCACACCTACAGGACCAAAGACCCACACCTACAAGACCAAAGACCCACACCTACAGGACTAAAGACCCACACCTACAGGCTAAGAAAGAGGAAGATGGCTCCAAAATGTTTTAAATACTTTAGAGAGGCTGATAGTGGATAGCTAGTATAAAATATCAACTATTTAAAGTCATTAAATTCTTGACTTCTGGAAATGTTTAAATCAGTATGTTGTTATATATTATCTATTATTGTCCATAAAATTATAGACATGTCAAATCTGCAGAATATGTAGGACTAGCATATGTTTCCATAATCATATACTGAAAATAGCATGTAATTATTTCATACACTGACAGCATATTCTAATTTTCATAGGACCATGTTCTCTAACACCAAAAGCATTATCCCATTTTCACAAGAAAAAAGCCATACGGTTATTTAAAGCACTAAGATATCTTCTTGAAATGTCTCTTAATTATGTGGCTACGAAGTTTCTATTATGCATGGACCATTTCTATGTTATAGCTCTTTTTTTCTTAATCAGACACCAAGAAACATGGTGTATGAATTTGCCACCTTGATGCTGTGCTATCAGCTTCTCTTGGTTTGTTTAATTTAGTAAGGTCTCCCATAACCCCCAACTCCATTCTCTTTAGGTCAGAATGCCAAATCTACTTTGAGGATTACATTTTTTCCCCAGTCTTTACACCCGGTCTGAAGCTGAGATTCTTGTCTCCACAAAGATTCTTTTATTAAAAAATACTTGTTGTATTATTTTTATGTATATGTGTGTGCGCGCGCACACGTGGAGGCCAGAAGAGACCAGCAGATCCCTTGGACTGGAGTTGTAGATGGTTGTAAGCCGCTCCATGTGGATGCTAGGAACTAAATCCAGGTCCTCTGCCAGAGCAGCACATGCTCTTAACCACGGAACCATCTCTCCAGCCTCTTTTTCACAGGGCTTCCATTGACGACTTTTTGCACTTTTGTTTTGCCACTTTTGAACAAGTTTCTTCAGATAGTTCGATGCCTCTGAACTGTGTTAGGAAGAAAAGCAACAAAAGGACATTGGAATTGTCTAAGAGTTAGAATGTTGGCCTAGAAAGGTTAGACAGCAGCTCATTTTTACATTCTGGGTATTCATAGCTCCCACCCTGGTTTTGTGGATCAGGCCTTAATGCTAGCTACTCAGGTATCATGAATTGAACACCAGCCTGGGTAATCAGTCTGCTCCCATTGTCTTCACTCAATTCTTCCTGCCGCCTGTCCCTCAAATATCTTTTTAATATCACTGAATTATTAATTTTATTTTAATTTTTATAAGATATTTTCTTTATTTACTTTTCAAATGCTCTCCCCTTTCCTGGTCTCCCCTCCAAAAAACCCCTATTCCCTTCCAACCCACCCTCTCCCACTTCCTGGCCCTGGCATTCCCCTACACTGGGGCATAGAGCCTTCACAGGATCAAGGGCCTCTCCTCCCATTGATTAATGACTTGGTCATCCTCTGCTACATATGCTGCTGGAGTCATGAGTCTCAACACGTGTACTCTTTGGTTGGTGGTTTAGTCCCCGGGAGCTGTGGAGGTACTAGTTAGTTCATATTGTTGTTCCTCGTATAGGGCTGAAAACCCCTTCAGCTCCTTGGGTCTTTTCTCTAGCTCCTTCATTGGGAACCCTGTACTAAGTCCAATGGATGGCTGTGAGCATCCACTTCTGTATTTGTCAGGCACTGGCAGAGCCTCTCAGGAGACAGCTATATCAGTCTCCTGTCAGCACACATTGTTGGCATCCACAATAATGTCTGGGTTTGGTCAATGTATATGGGATGGATCCTCAGGCGGGGCAGTCTCTGCATTGTCCTTCCTTCAGTCTCTGCTCCACACTTTGTCTCTGTAACTCTTTCCATGGGTATTTTATTCCCCTTCTGAGAAGGATCAAAGAATCCACACTTGGTCTTCCTCCTTCTTGAGTTTCTTGTGGTTTGTGGATTGTGTCTTGGGTATTCTGAGCTTCTGGGCTAATATCCACTTATCAGTGAGTGCATACTATGTGTGTTCTTTTGTGATCGGGTTACCTCACTCAGGATGATATTCTCCAGATCCATCCATTTCCCTAAGAATTTCGTAAACTCATTATTTTTAATAGCTGAATAGTACTCCGTTGTGTAAATGTACCACATTTTCTGTATCCATTCCTCTGTTGAGGGACATCTGGGTTCTTTCCAGCATCTGGCTATTATAAATAAGGCTGCTATGAACATAGTGGAGCATGTGCCCTTATTACATGTTGCAGCATCTTCTGGGTATATGCCCAGGAGTGGTATTGCTGGGTCCTCTGGTAGTACTATGTCCAGTTTTCTGAGGAACTGCCAAACTGATTTCCAGAGTGGTTGTACCAGCTTCCAATCCCACCAGCAATGGAAGAGCGTTCCTTTTTTCCCACAACCTCTCCAGCATCTGCTGTCACCTGAGTTCACTCTGTGAATGTTGTCTTAGCCATTCTGACTGGAGTGAGGTGGAATCTCAGGGTTGTTTTGATTTGTATTTCCTTGATGACTAAGGATGTTGAACATTTCTTTAGGTGCTTCTCAGCCATTCAGTATTCCTCAGCTGAGAACTCTTTGTTTAGCTCTGTACCCCATTTTTAATAGGGTTATTTGGTTCTCTGGAGTCTAACTTCTTGAGTTCTTTGTATACATTGGATATTAGCCCTCTATCAGATATAGGATCGGTAAAGGTCTTTTCTCAATTTGTTGGTTGCTGTTTTGTCCTATTGACAGTGCCTTTTGCCTTACAGAAGCTTTGCAATTTTATGATGTCCCGTTTGTCAATTCTTGATCTTAGGGCATTAGCTATTGGTGTTCTGTTCAGGAAATTTCCCCCTGTGCCCATGTGCGGCGAGGTTCTTCTCTACTTTCTTTTCCATTCTTTTCAGTGTATCTGGTGTTATGTGGAGGTCCTAGATCCACTTGGACTTGAGCTTTGTACACGGAGACAGGAATGGATCAATTTGCATTCTTCTACATGCTAACAGCCAGTTGAGCCAGCATCATTTGTCGAAAATTCTTTTTTCCACTGGATGGTTTTAACTCTTTTGTCAAAAATCAAAGTGGCCATAGGTTTGTGGATTCATTTCTGGGTCTTCAATTCTGTTCCATTGATCTACCTGCCTGTCACTGTACCAATACCATGCAGTTTTGGTTTTTTTTTTTTTATCACAATTGCTCTGCATTACATTGCTCTTGAGGTCAGGGATGGTGATTCCACCAGAGGTTCTTTTATTGTTGAGAATCATTTTTTGCTATCCTAGGTTTTTTGTTATTCCAGATGAATTTGCAAATTGCTCTTTCTAAGTCTGTGAAGAATCGAGTTGGAATTTTAATGGGGATTGCATTGAATTTGTAGATTGCTTTCTGCAAGATGGCCATTTTTACTATATTAGCCTTGCCAATCCACGAGCATGGAAGATCTTTCCATCTTCTGAGATCTTCTTCATTTCTTTCTTCTGAGACTTGAAATTCTTGTCATACAGATCTTTCACTGCTTAGTTAGAGTCACACCAAGATATTTTATATTATTTGTGACTATTGTGAAGGGTGTTGTTTGCCTTATTTCTTTCTCAACCTCTTTACCCTTTGTGTAGAGGAAGGCCACTGATTTGTTTGAATTAATTTTATATTGAGGTCCTTTGCTGAAGTTGTTTATGAAGGTTTAGGAGTTCTCTGGTGGAATTTTGGCAGTCACTTAAGTATAGTATCATATTATCTGCAAATAGTGATAATTTGACTTCTTCCTTTTCAATTTATGTCCCTTTGATCTCCTTTTGTTGTCTAATTGCTCTGGCTAGGACTTCAAGTACTACACTGAATAGGTAGAGAGAGAGAGTGGGCAGCCTTGTGTAATCTCTGATTTTAGTGGGATTGCTTCAAGTTTCTCTCCATTCAGTTTGATGTTGACTACTGTTTTGCTGTATATTGCTTTTACTATGTTTAGTTATGGGCCTTGAACTCCTGATCATTAAAGACTTTTATCATGAAGAGGTGTTGGAGTTTGTCAATTGCTTTCTCAGCGTCTAATGAGATGATCATATGGTTTTTTTTTCTTTGAGTTTGTTTATATAGTGGATTACATTGATGGATTTTTGTATATTGAACCATCCCTGCATCCCTGTCTCTGCTTCCTAAGTGCTGGGATAAAAGGCATGTGCCACTATGCTCAGCTCAAAATTGTATTTTACTTTTTTCTGTTTTTGTGTCTTTTTTTTCATTGCTATGACAGAATATATGACGGAAGTAACTTAAAGGAGGGGGATTAATGTTGGCTCATGGTTTAAGGGGACACCGTCCATCACAGTGGGAAACCACAGTGGAGCTCTTGGTCGCAGGACCGTATGGCTGAGATCCCTCACACCCTGACAGACTAACCGTGCGAAGGCCGAAAACAGATGAAAATTGCTGGGCAAGTAAACCCCAAAGCCACCCCGAGGCAACTCACTTCCTCTAGTTAGGATCTAAGCTTGGACATTCCATGTTCTCCACAGAACAGTAGCACCAGCTTAGGCAAGTGTTAGACCCATGAGCCTGGGAGGGCTTTCACACTTAAACCACAGTGTTTTCTATTCTAAGTACCGTGACACTGTAGTCTATTAATGCATCAACTCGAGCTTTACTTTTATAACACTGCAGTTTTATTTATTTATTTATTTATTTATTTATTTATTTATTTTTGGCTTTTCGAGACAGGGTTTCTCTGTGTATCCCTGGCTGTCCTGGAACTCACCCTGTAGACCAGACTGGCTTCGAACTCAGAAATCCACCTGCCTCTGCCTCCCAAGTACTGGGATTAAAGGCGTGTGCCACCACTGCCCGACTTGATATTTATTTTTTAAATGATAGCCACAGCAAAACTTGATAACAACTTTTGTACGAAACATTATTTCCAACTGGAAAAAAGTTATGGGTTTTTTTAATGTGCATATTGGTAATTCTTTTTTCATTGCTGGAATATATTTAAAGAAATATTTTCTTATTATTTGAAACTACTTGCAAAATAGTTCAAATTTCTTTTTAGGTCATAAAATGTACCAGATTGTTTTTACTTTGAAAGGGAAGTTGAGATGCCTACTCATATGCCCCTTCTGTTCAGAAAAAGAAAGCAGAGTGTTTGAGGAAACGCCTCCTGGATCCCTGGGCAGCCTTGAGTTCAGCATGTTCCTGTAGATGACCTTGACAAGTGATCCTTCTACCTCTACCTCTCAAGTGCTGAGATTATGACTGGGAACTACCATGCCTGGTAAGAATAAACCACCACCCAGACAGGGTTCTTTTTGTGGCCTGGCTGTCCTGGAATCTCTCTGCATATCAGTCTGCCCTTAAACTCATGGAGATTCACCTGCCTCTGTCTCCCCAGTGCTTGGATTAAAGGTGTGCACCACCCCACCCTTCAAAACCAATCCTTTAAAGTACCTAGTGTTAGCCAGTGAAATAGCTCAGGGGTTAAGAGCAGTGGCTGCTAAACTGGAGTTTGATCCCTAGGACTCACATGATGGAAAGAGAAAATAGATTCCTAAAAAGCTGTCTGGGGACTTTTACTTTGTACCACAACACATACAGAAATATAAAATAAATGCAGTTCATTTATTATTTAAAACACACACACACACACACACACACACAGCCGAGTGTGCTTTAACACCCTTAATCCTAGCACTCAGGAGGCAGAAGCTGGTGGTTCTCTTCGAGATCTCTTGAGTTTGAGGCCAACCTGTTCTACAAAGTGAGTTCCAAGAAAGTCAAAGTTGTTTCACAGAGAAACCCTGTCTCAAAAAACAAAACAAACAAACAATAAAACAAAATAAAACCAAACTAAACAAGCAAACAAACAAATAAATAAACAAACAAGAACCATCAACAACAACAACTAGAAACTAAAGTAGCTAATGTGGCTAATGTGTTTTCCATTTAAATACAAACACTAACAACAACAATTGGTTAGAAGAATTATTTTAGCTTTTTACTAGCTGTGTTGTGAATTTTGGCAAAGACGCCTCTTTGAGTCGGTAAAATTGGTAAAACAATACTCCTAGTGCTTGCAATAGTGCATGGAAATCTGCCACGGTCAAGGCTTCAGTAACCCCTTTTGCCTATAGAAGATTCAGCTCCCTGCCCACCTCAGTTCTGGAACAGTGGTTAACCCTGAGAGCCCTACCCATCTTCAGATCACACGGCGTACCAAGTGACCCAGAGGAGCACTCGGAAGACACAACTTGCCTCTTTGCTGAAATACTGGCGGGCCCCAGTTACTTTTCTGTTGCTATGAACAGACTTCATGACCAAGGCAACTTATAGAAGAAAACGTTTATAGGAGGTTGCAGTTCCAGAGGGCCAAGTGTCTTGACATCGTTCATGAACGTAGCATAACAGGAGACAGGTGGTCATTGTGTTGAAGCAGCGAACAGGAATTCACACTCTTATTGTAAGTAGGAGGTAAAGAGAAAGCTAATTGGGAGAGGCAGGGACTTTTGAAATCTCAAAGCCAACCCTCAGGGGCATACCTCCTCCAACAAGGTCAATCTATCCCAAAGAGTGCCACAACTGAGGACCAAGTATTCAATTATCTGAGATTATGGGCGTCATTCTCATTTAAATCACCACAAGGCACATGACCTCCAGAGGACAGGAAGTCCTCTTTTAACTTTGCTATCTGTTTTCTGGAACATCAAGACTCAAATATCGGTAGCTTTGGAGTTGATTGCCTGACCTATTATTAGAAAGAAAATGTCTATTAAAAGTCAAGGATCAAAAAAAAAAAAGTCAAGGATCTAGTTAGGCATAGAAAATATCTTAACGGTGCCATAGGCAAAGTCAGATATGCCTCTGACTTTCAGTTAAGTAAGTCTTTGCGCACAAAAGGGTTTCCCTTGGGTGAGGAGCCCCACCGTAAACTGAGGAGCTGATGGCTTACAGAGGAGGAAGAGTCGGTTCTTTAAGGATGTAGCTCCAGTTAGGTCGCCATGCTCCAGTGTACGGCCCTACGTCCACACAAGCAACACAAATTGGACTCAATGGGGGCAGGGAGGACATGAAGTTGGGAGGAATTAGGATGAAGCGTGAGTCTGGGAAGAGTTAGGGGAGGAATAAGGGATGAGTATCTTAGTCAGGGTTTTTATTCCCGCACAAAACATCATAACCAAAAGCAAGTTGGGAAGGAAAGGGTTTATTGAGCTTATACTTCCACATTGCTGTTCATCACCAAAGTAAGTCAGGACAGGAACTTACACACGGCAGGAACTTGGAGGCAGGAGCTGATGTAGAGGCCATGGAGGGATGTTATTTACTGGCTTGTTTCCACTGGCTTGCTCAGCTTGCTTTCTTATAGAACCTAGGACCACCAGCCCAGGGATGGCACCACCCACAATGGGCCCTCCCATCCTTGATCACTAATTGAGAAAATGCTGGATCTCATGGAGGCATTTCCTCAAGGAAGGCTCCTTTCTCTGTGATAACTTCAGCTTGTGTCAAGTTGACACAAAACCAGCCACTATAGTGAGTATGATCCAAATTCATTGTATGCGTGTACAAAATTGTCAAAGTACCAATAAAAATATTGTATTAAGACAACAACAGGGCCAGGCATGGTGGCACATACCTTTAATTCCAGCATTCTAGAGGTAGAGGCAAGAGGATCTCTGTGACTTTGGGGGCAGCCTGCCTTACAGAGGGAGCTGCAGGATAGTCAGGGCTACAGAGCAAGGCCCTGCCTAAGACAAAAAACCAACATTAACAGCAGAGCCCCCTTGAGCCAACACTGGTTCAAGTCCATTGAAATGCTATGACTGACTAATTTTCGACTAATACCAAGAGTTACACGAAACCATATAAGAAATGGAAAGACCTGTATGAGCAAAAAAGTTACCATTTTGTCTTGAAGAACACCACACCATATCTGCAGAAAATGCTACAATTAATATCATGAAACAAAATGACCTTTAGGAATGTGTAGTCAATACTGTGCCAGGGATGGAGAGATGACTCTGATGCTAAGAGCTCACACGGCTCTCCCACAGGGCCTCAGCTTACTGTTTAGTGCACATACTAGGAAGCTACTAACTCTCCATGACTCCAACTCCAGGGGATCCATCACTCTCTCTATGTTCCATAAGCCCCTGTATACATGTGACATACTCACATAGACACAGAAAGACAGACATACAGATGGACACACACACAGAGAATGAGGAGAGAGAGAGAGAAAAAGAGAGAGAGAGAAATAAAACATGAAAATAAATACATCTTTTTTTTTTTGAAGCGTGTAGCATGTGGCATCCATTGACAAATATAATCATGCTAGGCATTTCTTTACATCTCATATGGTTTAAAAAGTAAAGTATAAGTGAAGAGGGTGCTTCTCTATAGGAAGGAGCTTTTTGTACAATGACAAACGGCTTCTGTCAGAGTCAAAACAATGTGTGTACTGATGAGCATTCTGCATGATGGTTTCAAGAGCGTCACATCAGGGCTAGAGAGATGGTTCATCAGGTTAAAGCACTTGGTGTTCTTACAGAGAACCTGGGTTCAAATTACAACATCCACTTGGTGGCTCACAACCATCTGGAACTCCAGTTCTTGAGGCTACAATGTCCTCTTCTGAAGAAGCCTTTAAAATTAAAAATTAAAAAGAAAATTTCCTATAAATGCTCACCAGGGAACCCCAGAGACGGTTCACTGAGTAAAGCTCTGCTTCCACAAACCTGAACATCTGAGTCTGAATCTCCAGCTACCCACAAAAAGCCAGGCACGTCGCTGTGTGCCTGTAATCCCAGAGCTGGAAAGCCAAGACAGTATGATGGCCAGCCATTACAGCCAATCAGTGAGTTCCAGGCCAATAAAAGACCTAGTCTCAAACAACGAGGTATAAAAGAAATTGGGGGAGACACCTAGAATCAGCCTCTGGTCCCTACACACATACAAAACATCTACTGCATACTTACACCTCCCACCCATCATTTGGCTATGTTGTCTGCCATGGTGGTGTTCCCATTCCTTCATATATTGTATAAACTGTGTTTGCCTCTTCAACGTGAGCATTCAAAGAACAGATTGCTATGACGGCTCGTAATTTTTCTTTCTTGCATGATGATGACTTGTCCCCAGTCCACCACCCTTCCTCCTCCAGTATTAAACTGGATTGCTACCTTAAAAGGGCAAGAAATAGTGACTGTGTTTGTCGCTGCTGGAATGGAATAAACAAACAGCTGTGGTTAGTGCGTAGGCATTTGAGATGCTCAGAACACACATTGTTTGGATATCTGTCTGAGCACTGAGATTTCCAGGTCAGAAGTCCACTTAGAATGTAGTGCATAGGTAAAGGGAAAACCTCAAGAGCAGATTGAACCTGGAGGCCTGGCTCGGCTCCTTCCTAAGTTCAGTGGGGGGTGAGGCAGTGGGAGCAGATTTTGAATAGCCCCCAGTGTGATGTGCCAGAGGACAATTGCCTTACACACCAGAAAATAAAATAGGGCAGATCTGTTTTTAGTCTGTGTTTCTTCCTCTTTACCAAATGGAAAAGCCCTGTGATTTTTCTGAAAGTGTAGGCCTGCCTTCAGTCTTCCTGTGTAGATAAGGATGACCTTAGCGTCCTGGCCTTCCTACCTCAACCATTCGAGTGCTAGAACTACAGATGTGTTGGACCATACCCAACTCAGAGCGTTACTTTTCATTAGTTGGATGTATTTGAGCACACCCTTTATGGGACAGGGGTGAATGTCCTATAAAGGGAATGATAGAGAAATTTACGTACTTGGCTAGGTTGAAAAGGGGAACCTGGAAGGATTACTCAGCAGATAAGAACACTAGCTGCTCTTCTTGAGGGCCAGGGTTTGATTCCCAGCACCTGAATGGTGACTCAAAACCATGTATAACACCAGTTCCGGGAAATCTGATACATTCTCTTGGTCTCTGTGGACACTGTGTGCATAAGATACCCAGATATACATATATACAGACAGAACACTCATACACATAAAATAAACAACATTAACAACAGCAGCAACAAACTTCACAGTTGGGCTCAGGATCAACTATCTTAATGTCCAAATGATTTAAGAACTCTATCTTTCTGGCCCCTGCTGGGATCAGATTGACCAATAGGACGTGTGTGTGTGTGTGTGTGTGTGTATTGTATGTCTATGTGTGTCTGTGTGTGTGTCCTACTCCATGAAACCAAGGGACATAAGACAAGGCTAGAGGAGACAATATTATTGGGGATGATGACTGGAAAGGCTTCTGAAAGAACCAGGAATGTCAGGCTTCAGGCATGATGTTTTATTTTCCTTGTGTAGGGATGACTATCCATAAGAAGACCATGCATGTGGCCTTGCACACTTGTCATCTCAGTCCTGAGGAGGGAAGGACTGGAATTCAAGGTCATCCTTAAATACAAAAAGAGTTTGAGAACAGCCTGGGCTACATGAGACAAAACAAAACAGACACTTGTGATAAGCATGGTACTCTACGAGAGAATAAAACCAGGACCTCCACAGAAGCCAAAAAGAAATCCTCATCTTCAGGTGTTTAATTTACTTGAAGTAGAGAAATGCTGGGTTGAGGTTGAATGATGAATGAGTTATCCTTCCAACTAAGGAAGTGATCAAGTTGCTATGACCTCTAGGGTCAAGATAATCTTGTTCTAATAACGAAATATAAGCAACTAAGATCAAAAAATAAAAAATCTATACCTGTACTACTACAGCCTGGCTTTGATGGACACATTCCCCCCATAATAGGGGCTAGATGGAGCAGGGGTTACAAGTTCACTTCCTTGAACCTACATCAAGCTGGTAACAATTACCATATGTAACTCCAGTTCCAGGGAACCTGATGCCTTTCTCTGGCCTTAGGGTATCTGCACACACTGTGCACAAAAACCCATGCAGTCACATATAATTGCATACATAGAAATAAATAAATATCTAGTTCTGTCTTCTTCACGTGGGGGACAGAATTGAATGAAACATATTTAGTGTATGTCACTCTTTATCCAAGTCCCAATGGATGATTCAACTCTGTACCATCTCATATGCTGGTTAACTCATATGAGAAGGTAGTTGGCATATTATAATGTAGACCAGAAAATCTGTTTCATATAAAAAGTCAAATGTTGTATTTGAAGCTTTGTCCTATTTTCCAAGGTAAACTGAACTCACACACACACACTCTATCTCTCTTAGTCCCAGGGAAGAGGGCAGCAGAAACAAAGGACAGAGTCTAAGTGAATGACAGAGCTGGCTATAATGTCACATGCCTACAGCCTCAGAATTTAGAACGTAGAGGCAGGAGAACCACGAGTTCAGTACCATCCTAGGCTACATAGTAAGTCTGAAGTCAGCCTGGGCTTCATAAAAACATGCTTTAAAAAAACCCCATAAAACAGACAAACAAAACCAGACAAGCACACCTGGTAACTCCAGAACTGCGGAATTGAACCATTGAGATTCTGTGTGCCCTGGAACTACTCCTGTGTGGCAGCAAGTTGAATGCCAGCAGCCACTATTCTGCCTCATCTGCAATCTTTGAGCATGCCTTGGATGGAACTTCCAGTAAAAATTTCCCTTCTTTCCATCCTATTTTTAGTTCTGATGATACATCAACCAAAATGTAATCACCAGGTTTCTTTTCTCTTATTTGAAAACTCTCTACTCTTTAACCTCAATAAAGTTCTGGAAAGTGAGGGCAAACACATTTTCCAGCAGATTCCTTGGGGGAGAAGTAAGGTTTTTGAAATAAAATGCTGGAGTCAAGTTCCATGAAGAGGAATATCTTACTCTATACTCTTAACTTTTCTTCCACTCATGTGACAGTATGGGTACTGGGGTACCCACTGTGGTAGTGGATACAGTTCTTTCTGGACCAGGAAGGACGAAACCAAATTTTTACTTTTGCTTCTTCTTTCAGGAGATGCTTTTGAGTCTGCCCCATATGGATAAGATGCTGTCTTTGTCTTTGACTTAAAAGCAACAGTCAACAAAGTAAGCAAATACATGGGTTCTAAGGTATATAGAACACTACAGATGAATGTGTTGGTTCATGCCTTTGATCTCAGCACTCGGGAGGCAGAGACAGGGCAGATGTACATTTTAGCCCAGCCTGATGTACATAGGGCTATATATGGAGGCTTTACCTAAAAACGAAAGACTGAATTCTTGCCAGATCTGTATTCATTTAGCAAGTTGTGATATCATTTGAACTTCATCTGTAATGAGTAGTCACTAAAAATATCCCACAGGGGCTAGAGAGATGGCTAAGTGGTTAAGAGCCCTTTACACTGTTCCAGAGGAATCTTATTCAGTTCCTAGCACCCACATTGGCTGGCTCACAACTCCCCGTAACTCCAGTTTCAAGTGTCTGATCTCCATTTCTGCTCTCTAAGGGAACCTGCATTCATATCACACACACACACACACACACCCTTAAAATACAGAATCTTAAAAAAAAAAAAAAAAAAAAAAAAAAAAGCTTGCCTGCCCGTCTTCTGCATTACCCAGTGACACTGAGGTGGCACCAGAAGACAGTCATCATTGCAGACCTTTCTTCCTTAAATGTGCCTCGCAGAGCCACAGGATCCCATGGTTTTCTTGTACAACACAGCAGGACTTCCTGGGTAGAGAGAGCCTCGGCAGAGGCTCTGCAGAAGACCCTTCCACACCCTCTAGCATCAGCGTTCATGACTCTCAACATGCTTTTATGAAAGTTAAAATATCAAATAGAAAGCTTGTTGTTTTGTTTTGTTTCAGCAGGAGCTGACTGAGCTATGAAGTTGAGTCTGACCAAGAATTCCTTATCCTTTTTGCTTCCACCTCCCAAGACTTGAAATTCAGACGTGTACCTCCCTGCCCAGATGGAAACTGGCCTCTTTGTGACCTCTTGACCACCTTCAAGATTCCTCTCACCAGCCCATACAGTACCTTTTAAGCAATGAAGCTTTACTGTAT
>JADRCC010575726.1:2547-15078 GCA_019843855.1 Hylomyscus alleni
CCCCTCCTCCTCCTCCTCCTCCTCCTCCTCCTCCTCCTTCTTCATCTTCTTCTTCTTCATCTTCTTCTTCTTCATCATCATCATCTTCTTCTTTTTGTAGGATGTTGCTCTCAAGAATACGTAGAAGAGAGACGTGAGGCCTTTGCCATTAATGGCTGTCCCTTGCCCCAGAGGGAGAACCAGCAATGGTGGTATCTGACTACGAAGATGGTAAATGAAAAGCTCCCGGAAGGTCTGGGCATAACTGAGTTAGTCAAGCCATGTGCCATGAGTCAGAGGCCCTGCTTCCTATGTCGAGTCTCTGATGGTCTTCCTTTTTTTGACAACTGGAACGTTTGGCAAACATCCTGGGCAGGTTTGGGTTTCATGAGTCAGAGTACAGAGAGAGCCCAGGGGTTGGGGACATGGCCCAGCTACAAAAGTGCTTTCTCAGAGACTATGAGGATCTGAGTTTGGAGTTTCCAGGACTCTAGAAAGAGTCAAGTGTGCATGCCTGTGATCTCAGAGCTGGGAGGTAGAGAGAGGCTGGAAGGTCCTTTGGACTTGTTTCTAGTCTAGCCAAATTAGCTCTACATTCAGTGAGAGACCCTGTCTCGAAAACAAAACAAAAACCAAATAGCGCCCCCCCCCAACAAAACCAAATCAAAACAAAACAACAGCAACAACAGAAATAGTGGGGAGTAGTTGAGAAGGATACCTGATGTTTACATTTGTTTACACACACACACACACACACACACACACACACACACACACACACACACGTATGTGTATGTGTGTACACATTTGCAAGAAACTTTGTGAAAGGAAAAGCTGGTGTCTGTTCTCTTTTGGAGTAGCAGTTTCCTCTCTGACAAGCCTGTATCCTGAAATCCCGGGCAGTGGTTGTCTGTAGTACGGGTGATGACCTGGCAGAGAACAGGGGAGGCACTCTAGTAGAGGACCCGGGATCAAGGACAGGGACGATTCCTTTTGCTGACACCAAAAAGAGTGGGCCTTTGAAGGGGGATGCACAGCACAGATCTTATCAGTGGCCGCTCACACTAGTTGGTACTGTTAGCTGAGTGTCCACACAGCCCGGCACTGCTGGACATTCTGCCGTAGCCTTCCGGAAGACTCCAGACATGGATGGGATCCTCCTATTTTACAGGAAAAGGAACAGCTGCGAAGAGTGTGTGATCTTGCCAACTTGCTTGGATCTAGCAAGAGGTACACTTCTGGGCAGGGTTGTGAGGGCTTATTTGAGAAGGATTAATTGAGAAGACCTGCGCCCAGAGTGGGTGTAACTTTCCAGTGCTTACCCAGATTTTTTTTTTAAAGATTTATTATTATAGGTAAGTACACTATAGCTGTGTTCAGACACACCAGAAGAGGGCGTCCGATCTTATTACGGATGGTTGCGAGCCACCATGCAGTTGCTGGGATTTGAACTCAGGACCTTGGGAAGAGCAGTCAGTGCTCTTAACCGCTGAGCCATTTCTCCAGTCCCCTCACCTGGATTTAAAGAGATCCAAGGAGAGGGTAGCATCACCTTCCTGCCTTTGTGTCTCTGCCTTTGTGTCTTGGTGGTGAGCATGCCACCTCTGCTACTGGTATTTCCTATGCTTAGCGTGTCCTTCCTTGCTGCTGGTATTTTCGGTAGTGAGCATGTCCGTCTCTGTTGCTATTTTTGCTGGAGCCATCTTCCACTTACCTCACACTCCAGTGTCTTTGGGTTCCAATGTGGACTGAAGATGAGAGGCTCCTGGAACTTTCCAGGCCTTTGGTGGCATGTGTGTATATATATATATATATACACACACACACACACACACACATATATATATACACATATATTTATATATATGTATATATAAATATATATACATATATATTTATATATACATATATATTTTATTATTATTATTATTATTATTTTTGAGACAGGGTTTCTCTGTGTATCCTTGGCTGTCCTGGAACTCACTCTGTAGACCAGGCTGGCCTCGAACTCAGAAATCCGCTTGCCTCTGCCTCCCAAGTGCTGGGATTAAAAGCTTTCGCCACCACTGCCCGGCTTCTTTGGCGCCATATTGGGACTGCCGAGGGTTCGTCTGTGTGTACTGAGCAGCTGCTGGGTTCTCCGACCTCTCCTTCACGCAGGAGGACTTTGTTGGATGACCCAGCCCCTGTTGATTGAGACATTCTAGTGAGTGTCCTAACATGACGCTCATTTTGTCAGATCTGGCCCTTTAGAGAACTCCAGTACAGAGGGGTTGGCTCGCCAGCGTCACAAAAGTGGGGACGAGGCATAGCCAGGGGTCTCATCCAAGTCTCTGAAGCCCTAAAGTCAGGCTTGCATTTCCCTCACTGGCAATGTAGACTTCCTCAAGCTCAGTGCTCACGGCAGGGACCTTCATTTGTGAGCCTGCATCCATGGTTGATTTAGATCCACCAATGAAATTCAAGAAGTTCTGGTGGGGGGTGGGATGGGATTATCCTGGGGATACAGTTGGAATCAAAATGTCTGCTTGGCAGGTTTGATAGAATTCCAGCATCTGAGGGACTGAGATAGAAGAATCTATGAAGACTAGCTTGAAGTACATAGTGAAACCCTGTACACACACGCGCGCGCGCGCACACACACACACACACACAAACACACACATACACACAGGGGGGTGGTAGGGAGGGAGAGAGAGAGAGGGAAAACAAGAGAAAGACACACACACACACACACACACACACACACACGAACACACACAGATAGAGAGAGATAGAGAGAGAGAGAGCTTGTTCCACAAGTTATGTTAAAAGCCTTGATGTACTAGAATTCTAGAGGAGTCTAGACAGGAACTTCCAAGGCTCTTTGGACAGTCTTGAAGATTATACCTGAATTGTGGATTGGAGAAAAAAAAAACAAAAATGACACATACATATGTGTACGTGCATATACATACTACATGTGTATATATGTACAATATTCACATTTGTAAAGTTTCACGAAAGGATTCTCAACTCTGACACTGTTTGAACCAGGCTTTGAAGCCCTTACATTGGCTGTAGTATGCCTGAGAATGAGCCCAACTGCAGGAACAGAAAGGGGTGACTTGGGTGGAAGAGTGTCCATCAAGACATACAGCCTCATGCTAAGAGTCCTAAGAGCCCCTGTGGGACATCAAGGCCCAGCCACACAGCATGGTTGTGGGCCAGGCCCCGGAGTATGCCAAACTGAGCTGGCTAGGAGGCCACAGAGCTGCCTAATTGGATCTATAAATGGTCTTCTGAAAAGAGACTTCAAAAAAGAAAAACTACCCAGGGAGGTGTCAGTTCCTGGGAGTCTCTTTCCTGATGGTGAGAGTTAGAACGGGTCCGTGTTTGCTGGGCTGGAGTCCTGCGGGGGTACTAGAGCTGCAGGGTTCTTCCTTTTCAGTTAGAGACCTGGATGCTGGGCAAGGCAGCGCTGATGCTTCGTCCTCTCCTCTCCATCCTGACTCTCTCCTTTCTTCGTTCTTTTGGTTTTAGGTCTTATGACTTTTAAAAATTACATTTTATATATTTTTTTTAAAAAATGTGTTATTATTGTGTGTGTATGCCTATGAGTGAGTGTATGTGTGCATAGACAGTGTGTGTGCGTGCCTTGCATATATACTTGTAGGCTGTGTGTGTTTGACATCAAACATGTGTGAGTACATGGTGTATGTGTGCATGGTGTGTGTATACTTGGTATGTGTGTACATTGTATGTCTGTGTGCATGGTGTGTGTGTGTATGGAGTGGCTGTGTGCAAGGTGTGTGTGGTTGTACGTAATATGTGTGTGTGTGCATGGTATGTGTGTATGTATGTGTATGGGTACATGGCATGTGTTCATGGTGCATGTGTATATGTGTGTGCATTGTGTGTGTGTATGTGTGTGTATGTGTGGTATGTGTGTGTGCATGTGCATGGTGTTTGTGTGTGAGCACATATTCCATGAAGTACATTTGGAGGTCAGAGGACAGCTTTGTGGAGTTAGTTCTCTCCCTCTCTCTTCATGTAGGTCCTGGGGGTTGAGTTCAGATCTCTAGGCTTGCTTAGCAAGCACCATACCTGCTGGCTCTAGGTCTCATGTCTTTTTAGTGAACAAACATTTGCATTCAGGGACTTGGGGCAATCTCTGGCTTCTTTGGCCTTATCTCTGAGGATGGCCTATCAGAGTAACACATAGATAGGGCTGTAGTAGCTGATGAACGAACGAACCAATGAATGAATTAAACTGACCGGAGTTGAAGGTTAGGGAGATGACCGGATCCTTCCTAGCCTCCTTCAAGTATGACACTGGGAGGATCTCACTTCAGGGCTTTAGCTGGTGCGTTTGAAGGCAGTCCGAGAGCTGCTTAGGTAAGCCAGGAGGATCCATCCCTCTGCTGACTTCTGGCTGTGGGGGAAGGGAACATCCCTGATAGCTAATATGGAATCAACACCCATTTCTCCTCTGGACCCAAGTATATTGTTTAGTTCTAGGTGTGCAGAGATCCCAGGCATTCCAATCACAACACATTTTTTTTTTTTTTGGTCCTATATACAGTATAATAAATTAACCATGGTAAGCTTAAAAGGGGGAGGGGAAAAAACTATAAAAGACAGAAAGTGTCAACAGGCAGAAATCCTGTTGCCCTAGGGCTAAGTTAGCTGTTTTTATACAGCACAAAGCAGATAGGGTATAGATGCTATCTAAAGACTCAGAGAGAGGTCTTTGAGGTGTGATGTGTGACCAGGGGCCTCAAGCATTTGGTTCTGCTAAGTCAATCAGAGCCCTTCATTCAGGAAGCGGAGGAGGGGCTGATTCAATCACTGGGGTTTGTCATTTGAAGATCAAGAATTCTCACTTACTAACCAAGTCCCTGTGAGTTTACGGCTAACACTGCAATTCTGTACGGCCGCATTCTGTTTAGTCTTCATCGTCAGCTTGGCTGGATCTAGAAGCACCTAGGAGACACAGCTCTGGGTATGTGTTCAGTGTTTTAAAAAAGAAACAAAACAAAACAAAACAAAACTGGAGAAGGCCCTCATTCACGCATCCACACTCTGCCAGCCCCTCACTCTTGCCGTCATGCCTTCAGTGCCAAGATGGACTGCATCCCTTCAAATTCCGAGTCAAAAGAAATCCTTCACTTGCTTTCCTCAGGTATTCGGTCACAGCCATAAGAGGACTGACTAACGGAGAACGTGTCTCTCTTCTTCCTTTGCAGGATGGAGACGGAGGCTGTGTGTCAGTGGAGAGAGACTACTTCCCTATCTCACTGTTGACATTAATCTCGAGTTCACAGTGCATCAGGCCAGGTTCCAACCTCTTTATAAGTCCTGACAGGCAGAGATGCTGTGGTCTGCTTTTGGGTTTCCTAGTTTACAGTGGATGAGATGTAGGGAGAGACAAAGAGAATCTTCTAGAATCACACAGTAAATGAGCAGGCAAGATACTAAACCAAGCTTGTCTGACTCCCTAAACCCCTTTTTTTCCATGCTTCACCAGGAAATATCTTTTAAAAAAAAAGTCTGAAAAATATACTGGATGTCACTCAACCCAGAAAACAGCAAATTATTAAAAAAAGATTATATAAAGGGAGGGACATTTTTTATTTCTCCTTACCTTTTCTGGCAGCATGGCTGCTCATATGACTCTTTCCACCACAATGAAGTTGTCATCCCAATTTTTATAGTAAGGAGAGGAAGACGGTCATGCCACAAGCTTGACAGGGATAGAGGAACCAAGAAACAGCACCCCCTCAACCCTGTTGATGTCCATGGCGTGTAGGAGAGTCAGGAGATTATGTGATGTCAAGATCTAGTAACACAATCCAGTCCGGAGAGACCCAGAGCAGGATGTAAAGTCTTCTCTGTTTATCCAACCCTCAGGGAGAGGCTGGGCATGGTGGTGCCCACCTTTTGTCTCAACATAGAGTACACAGAGGCAGGCTGATCTATGAGTTAGAGACTGGCCTGGTGTACATAGCAAGTTTCAGTCCAGTTAGGGCTGCAGAGTGAGATCTTGTTTCAAAACATCGACACCTCTACCACCACCACCACCACCACCACCACCACCACCACCACACACACACACACACACACACACACACACACACACACACACACATACCAAAAACAAAAAACCCCAACAAATAAAAAAGTAAGGCAAGGAACACTTGAGGGGTGACATTGTCCTCTGGCCTTCTCATGGGCTCCACACAAGCACACAGGCTACAGGTCCAGTTTCAGTAGTGTGCAGCATCCACAGAGGGCTCCCTCAGTTTGAGAGCCTTAGCTGAAGGCCAAGCGACCTAAAGCTTTCTCTTGTGATTCATCTGTTTTGTGGAACTCTGTGCGTCTTTGTTTAAGGCCAGAGTGGAGAGAATTTGTCTGGAGCCACCATGCATGAATGGAGCTTTCCCATCAAGGAACACGATGTCTGGCTGAGGACAAGGACACCAGACTGGCTCAGGAGCTCTCTGTGCACTTAGGAATGTGTATTTTAGAAAGCACGGCAGGCGGCACAAATGAAGGTTTGCCCACTCTGCCTGATCCTGTACCCCTTGAGTTTTAAGTTGATAATGTAGCAGTTAGCAGCTCAATGAAGTCATTTTGAATTTGAATGATGATGAGAAAGGAGCTCAGAGAATTTGGGGAAGAATTCACACACACACACACACACACACACACACACACACACATACACACACACATACACACACACATACACACACACACATACACACACACATACACACACATACATACACACACAGACATACATAAAGACACATATAGATATACTCAGGCAGACACAAACATATACACACATATACAGCAACACATACACATGCATGCACATACACATATTACACATGTATATACATATAGATAGACACACATACTACATACACACACATAGACAGACAGACATAAAGACACATATAGATATGCAGACACAAATACACACATATACAACACATATACATGCATGCACATACAAATATTACACATGTATATACGTACAGATAGAGACACATACTACACACACACACACAGATGTGTGTGTAGTATGTATTTGTGTCTGTCTGTATGTATATACATGTGTAATGTGTGTACTCATGCAGACACAAACAATACACATATATACACATGCATGCACATACAGATAGACACAGAAACATACTATATACACACACAGAAACACACACGCATTTTTTTTAAGAGAGGGTCTTACATATCCATAACCCCTGATCTTCCTGCTCAGTCTCCCCAGTCTGTATGTTCCTAACCTTCTTAATGGTTCTATTTGGCTTTACTTCGTGTATTTATTTGTGGTGCTGGGGGTTGACCCTGGGTCCTTGAGCAGGCTGGGCTAGCCTTCTACCTATTGAGCTGGTCACTGACTCTCCTGGAGCTTCAGTAATAAGAGATGCGTGCTCTCCTAGAACTGTGTTTGCAAGTTTATGGGTTTAGATTTTGAATGATGTACAACTGGGGACGGGGCTCATTGTAAAATCAATTCCTAAAATTGCCTGGACAGTGTGACTTGAATCTATCTAGATGATTGTCGATGAATGTCACACTTTAGTGACTCATACCATCCGAGAAGCTGCTGCCATTGTCCATGGTTACCTCCCAGAACTTGAAGTTAAGACTCTATTGTCAAAGACCATACACACTGGGCACAGCACATAGTGCAATGGGGACAGCCCTGTTTTGGGGGAGTCTTCGACCAACAACTCGTAGTGAAGTCTGCATCTTTTACTGTTCTCCTCCAAACCTTTCCTACATATCCAAGACAGTGCAATCTCACTGCTAATTTGATTCTCTGAGAAATGACTGAAAATCTTTCGGTTACAGAACTTGTAATTTAATTACACAGTGAGTGTAAGTGCTTGTTGTGCAAACTTCACAACCTCAGTTTAGATTCCCAGAACCCATGTTAGGATGGGTGGAAAAAACAAATTTTACAAAATTGCCCACTGACCTCTACATGTATGACTGTGATATGCTAACCCAGATATACATCATAATGAGACACAACAACAAAACTAAATGAAAAAGAGCCTGGCCACAGCCATCTGTATAGAATGAGTGGCCCCTTCAATCTGACCACCATATATATTGTTCAGACGCCAGGCTAGCCATGTGTCATCAAGGATAGTCCAAGCGTTTTGTTTGTTTTGTTTTGTTTTGTTGTGTTTTCAGGGCCAGGTGTGGTGGTACCTACCTGTAATCCAAGCATTCTGGAGGATGTTAAGTTGGAGGCTAGCCTGGGCTACACAGTGATAGCCTGTGTATCAAAGAATTAGAAAAAAAGTGAAAGTAGCGATACACCGAAAAGCGACCTGGCACCTTAGCGCACAGGTACTGCAAAGGTTAATGTGACATTCTCATTGCACTTGTTCATGTGAGCACAGCAGCTGTCTTAAGCAGATCAGGTGAGGCCTAGGAACCATCTAGCCCATGTTGAGATGCTTGAATACATCTAGATGGGGGTGGATGCTCCCCATAATGTGAGCCATGGTACAATCTAGCATTCTGGTCATTAAAACCAACCAACCAACCAACCAACCAACCAGAAACTTAAGGGCTGGAGAAATGGCTTAGCAGCTAAGAGCACTTACAGAAGACCTAAGTTTCATGCATGGTGGCTCATAACCATCTGTAACTCCAGTTCTAGGAGATCCAATGCCCTCTCTGGCTTCCTCAGGCATCAGGCATGTGTGTAGTGCACATACATATATGTAGGTAAAACACCTCCACATACAAAATGTTATTAAAAAATTAAAACTATTATTATTATTGTGTGTTTGTGTGTGCATGTACATTCACATGAGTATGCATGTTACTACGTGAGGTCTGTGCTTTTCTTTTACTTCTACATGGGTTCTAGGGTTTGAACTCAGGCTGCTGCACTTGCACAGCAATGCTTTTGCCACTGAACCATCTTGCTGACCAAGTATTGCTGGTGCACTCTCAGTTCAATGGTTGCAGGATGCGTGTGTGGTGTGTGTGTGTGTGTGTGTGTATGTGTGTGTGGTGTGTGTGTATGTGTGTGTGGTGTGTGTGTGGTATATGTGTGGTGTGTTTGTGTGTGCACACACTAGGGATTGAAGTTAGGACTGCATGCACACTGCTCACGCACTCTGCCACTGAGCTGCACACGCCCCCGCCCCCCTAAGTGTTTGCTCCTTATTGCTTCTGCATCTCCCACAGTGAGGGGAAAACTCAGATTTGCAGATATCTATATATACTGTATTCTTATGAGTGTATTCTAGACCCTTTGGACTTTTCTTTTACCCAGGAAGCAAAATCCCAACTCTAAAAATAACTGGGCTCTGACAGTGTCACTCAGTGATTCATCTCTGTCTCTTTGTTCCAGAGTAAACTCATGCATATCCTGCACCCAGGCCAGTCATGGAACTCGGATAACAGCCGGTGAGTACACTACTCATCTGCTGTCTCTGCTGGGCTCCTGCAAATCTGTGCAAACCATAACTCAAGAAGAGTTCATGCTCATGGAAAAAGCTCACAGCGTGTGAGTTAGCAAGCTATTTGTCTAGAAATCATTCCCTCTAACATTTCTCTGTGCTCCTTACATGTTCATCTGCACTGGACTTGTTGAGACAGCTTGGGAAAACACAGCCAAGGGCCAGCAAGGTGGCTTAGTGGGGAAAGGTACTTCCCGCCAAGTGTGACGATCTTAGTTCAATGCCTGGGATCCACTTGGTGGGTGAAGAAAACCGACTCCTCAAAGTTGTCTTCTGTCCTCTACACTTGTGCCATGACATGAGTGCGCCTGCAAACACACACACAAACACACACAGACAAAGACACATACAGACACACAAAGGCAAATACAGAGACTGATAGACACACACACACACACACACACACACACACACACATATAAATAGACAGATACACAGACACACAGGAACACAGACAGACAGTCATACACACAGACACACAAAGACAGATAGACACATGGACACACAAAGATAGATAGATAGACACAAATACATATATATATATATATATATATATAGACATACATACAGACACACATAATTATTATTTTAAAGAAAACGCAGACAGTTGAGCTTCCAACTCTCTTCTTGCTCAGTAGGTTGTGTTGAGTTTCTGGGAATTTTTAATGCTGCTAAGCTCCTAAATGATTCTTTGGTTGACCCAGGGATAACACTTTAGGGAACATTGCTCCAAACCAATTCTATTGATTCTGACTAACTTCTAGATGGTGATAGTTTAAAATAGCATTAATTGCAGTTAAATAAAATCAGGTAGAGATGATATTTAATTAAGCTAGATTGAGTAAATTGAATAAACTAGCCAAGTTTAAAAATGTGATCAGATAAATTTAAATACTATGGAGGAAATGCAAATGATGGACGGTAGTCCATCAGAGATAGCCATGCATCCACAACTCCTATGAAAAGGAAAGAACAGTTGGAAAGAGTTGGAGAAATTTGTGGTATTCTTACCCTCCCTAACCTTCAAACTGTATAGGAAGAAACTGAGGTAGTGAACTATGCATTTGCATTGAAAATAAACAGAACACAGTCATGGTAGGGTGCATTATTTTATTAGTCCAGCTGTATTATGAGTCAAAGAACATCCTTGTAGCCTGATGTGGGCTCAGTGTACTGACATGTTAGGGCTTAGTCCTGCCTCTCTTTGTCTTTTTTTTCAAGATAAGTTGTCATGTAGTCCAGGCTGGCCTCACATACACTTTTTAGCCAAGGATGATCTTAAACTTCTAATATTCCTGCCTTCAACTCTTGAAGGCTGGTTATAAGCATGTGTCATCAAGTTATACAGTGCTGGGCTCAATTCCAGGTCTGTGCTTGTTAGGTGAGCACTCTACCAACTGAGCTACACCTCTAGCCTCCCCCTTCCCTGTTCATCTGAAAATGTGTGAAGGTCTGTTATAGATACGGTGGTGGGCTAAACACAACGGGGGGAGTTGATGACATCAGAGTTTTACAAACAAGCATGTGAGCTTAGTCAGAACTACAAAATAGAGACCAGGGTAAGTGCTTGGGATTGTGGACTGGGGAATGAGAGAAAAATGTAGCAGCAGAGGTGATTCTGAGGTAACCAAACTTTCCAGAGCAGGACAGTGGGCTGTTCTGTATTTGAGGATGCTAGTTGATGCAATTTGAATGTCCCCTCTAAGACTCCTGGGTCTCGAGGAAGCTTATCACTGTCGTGGGAGGTGGAACCTAAAGGTGATTGGATTCCTGTCAAAATAAAAAGGGCTCTGTGTGCCATGACATGGGAGGAATGATGCCCTTTACATCTGGACAGTTCAGCCTGCCAGAAGCCACTGGGCCCTTACCAGACATCCATCATGGCAGTGCCCTTGGTTTAGAATTTCCAAACTCCACAACTCTGAGAAATAAGTTTTCTGTTCATTATCAATAGCATAGTACACAATGAACTGAAACGGTAGTAAAATATGGCCAGGGACAGGGTATGGGAGGCCCAGGGTCTTGAAGGATCAGTGTGACTTAGATAGCTGGTAAAGGGTCTTCAAAAGGCATTGAAAGAGTTGGAAACATAAATTGGATATGAGAACCTTTCAGTGCTAGATGGAGGTATTTTAAAAGACATTTCCATTATTTAAAAAGAAGTGTGTGTGTACACATCTCTCTCTCTCTCTCAAACACACACACACACACACACACACACACATACACACAGACAGACAGACACACACACACACATACACATACATACTTATATATATGAGTGTCGCAGCATGAACTTGGACAGAGATCAGAAGACAGCTTTGTGGAATCAGTTCTCTCCTTCCACCCTAACATGGGCTTTGGGGATTGAACTTGGGTCATCATGCTTGCATTATTGGGTAGCAAACAACTTGTCTTAGTTAGGGTTTTATTGCTGTGAACAAACACCATGACCAAGGCAAATCTTATAAAGGACAACATTTAATTGGGACTGGCTTACAGGTTTAGAGGTTCAGTCCATTATCATCAAGGCAGGAGCATGGCAGCATCCAGGCAGGCATGGTACAGGAGGAGCTGAGAGTTCTACATCTTCATCTGAAGGCTGCTGGTAGAACACTGGCTTCCAGGCAGCTAGGAGTAGGGTCTTAAAGCCAATGCCCATAGTTACACACCTACTTCAACAAGGCCACACCTCCAAATAGTGCCATGCCTTGGGTCAAACATATTGAAACCATCACATACCTCTATTTGATGAGCTCTCACTGGCCTGTTTAGTTTTTTGAAGACTGGGGGTTATGTAGTCTAGGTTAGCCTTGAGATTGCTGTGAAAATAACATGGAGACATGTAATTAAAAAAACTCCTCCTATCTATTTGTCTATCTACTTGCCATCAGCTATCTTTCCATTCACTTATGTATGTGCACATGGTATATGTGTAGAGGTCAGAGGACAACTTGCAGGAGTTGGTTCTAGGGACTGAACTCAGGTCGTTGGGCTTGGATGCAGGTGCCTTTCCTGGCTGAGCCATCTAAACCAGTTGACCTTGAACTTC
>JADRCC010575727.1:11256-31045 GCA_019843855.1 Hylomyscus alleni
ATCTTAACTGTTTGTAAGTCAATTGCTGAATACAAAGGACCTTATCCTTAAAAGCAAAGACAAATGTGCCATGTTCTCTGGAAGACAAGAAAATGCAATTGTTCAACAATGTGTCCAGTACTATTTCTCTACCTTTAGAAAGCCACAAAACACACAGGCCACTTCTGGTCCAGCAGGCAGCCTTGGTACAAGTCAGCTATAGGTAGCTCATGCCTGTACTGGGACCCTTGTTGACATCTTTGTCCCACTTTATCACCTAAGGCCATGTAGATATCCCTTGTCAGTGATGCACCCTGAGGCCATGTTGATGTCTGTAGTCTTTGCTGTCTTTGTGGACTTTGTGTCCAGGGTCCTACAGCGGGGCGTGCCTGTTATCTGTTGTGGTGCCAGAAACCGTGTTGAGGCCTGTGATCCTTGCTCTCACTGACTGAGAGCATGAAGGCTGTTTTTGCTCTGTATAGATTTGTGGAGATACACAGTTGGGAGGAAAAGATATGGAAGACTTCTGTGGCAACCCCTTCCCCTCCCCTCCAATTCCTCCCAAAAAAGTAACAGCTGAGACAGGAAGCCACTGCAGAAAATTTTCCAGAGGGGAGACCTGGAAAGGGGGATTACATTTGAAATGTAAATAAAGAAAATATTCATTAAAAGAAAAAAAGAATTATGGAATTATGCAAACTGGAAGTATAGCTCTCCACAATTGATGGATTATTGTTGGGATGAGAGATGGGAAAGACTCAGTTTTATTTAAGGGGTAAGCAACTGAGAGTTTAATTATGCTTCAATAAGTATATGGATAACACAAATTGTATTGTTTCTATCTTACATTTTTTAAAAAGTATTTTTACTACTTTGGGAGGGCATTACAAGGGTAGGGGCAGAAAGAAAAGGACTGAGAAGTGACTGTGATTAGGGCTCATAACATGAAATTCTCCGAAAATCAATAAAAATGCTATGTTAAATAAAGGGGTATCACATAGCAAGCACTATTTCACAGTAAACATGTATACCCATCATGCCTCACAGTGTCACAAAACACAGTTAGAATACCATTAGCATTGCTACATATTTTAGATTCATTCACAAATAAATTCATGCTTATTTACTTTTTGATATTGTGATTTTTTGTTTGTTTGCTTGTCTTTTTGACATAGGATTTCTCTGTGTAACCATGACTGTCCTGAAATTTGATCTGTAGACATGGCTGGCCTTGGCCTAACAGAGATCTGCCTGCTTCTTCCCCAGGAGTACTGGGATTAAAATAGTATATTGCTACCACCATTAGCCACCTCATCATGCTTATTTGTTTGACATGTTTCTACAGGGAAATAGAAACAAGTTGAGATGCTCTTTGCCAACAAGTACCATATTTTTTCCTAAATATTTTCTTTATTTACATGTCATACAATATCTCCTTTCCCAGATTCCCCTCCAAAAAAAAAGAAAAAAATTTAAAATAAAATAAAAAAAACAAAAACAAACCCCTGTTCCCTGCCTCTTCCCCCTACTCACAACCCCACCCTCTCCTGCTTACTGGCCCTGGCATTCCCCTACACTGGGGCATAGAAACTTCACAGAGCCAAGGGCCTCTCCTCTCATTGATGACCAACTTGGTCATCCTCTGCTATACATATGCTGCTGGAGCCATTAATCCCACCATGTGTACTCTTTGGTCTGTGGTTTAGTCCCTAGGAGCTCTGAGGGTACTAGTTAGTTCAAATTGTTGTTCATCCTAAGGGGCTGCAAGCCCTTCAGCTCCTTGGGTCCTTTCTCTAGCTCCTTCATTGGGGACCCTTTACTCAGTCCAATGGATGGCTGTGAGCCTCTATTTCTGTATTAGTTGAGGAGTGTCAGAACCTCTCAGGAGACAGCTATATCAGGCTCCTAACAGCTAGCACTTGCTGACATCCACAATAGTGTCTGAATTTGATGATTGAATATGGGAAGGATTCCCAGGTGGAGTAGTCTCTGGATTGTCTTTCCTTCAGTCACTGCTCCATAGTTAGTTTTGGCAACTCCTTCAATGGGTATTTTGTTCCCCCTTTTAAGAAGGAATGAAGTATCCACACTTTGGTCTTCCTTTTTCTTGAGTTTCTTGAGGTTTGTGGATTACACTTTGTGTATTCTGATCTTCTGGGCTAATAACCACTTATCAGAGAGTACATACCATATGTGTTCTTTTGTGATTGGATTACTTCACTCAGGATGATATTCTCCAGATCCATCCATTTCCCTAAGAATTTCATAAATTCATTGTTTTTAATAGCTGAGTAGTACTCCATTGTGTAGATGTACCACAATTTCTATATCCATTCCTCTGTTGAGGGACATCTAGGTTGTTTCCAGTTTCTGACTATTATAAATAAGGCTACTATGAACATAGTGGAGTATGTGTTCTTATTACATATTGGAGCATCTTCTGGGTATATGCACAGGAGTGGTATAGCTGGGTCCTCTTGTAGTATTATGTTCAATTTCCAAGGGAACCGCCAAACTGATTTCCAGAGTGGTTGTAACAGCTTGCAGTCCCACCAGCAATGAAGGAGTGTTCCTCTTTCTCCACAACCTCGCCAGCATCTCCTGTCACCTGAGTTTTTTATCCTAGCCACTCTGACTGGTGTGAAGTGAAATCTCAGGTTTGTTTTGATTTGCATTTCTCTCATGACTAAGGATGTTGAACATTTCTTTAGATGGTTCTCAGCTGTTCGGGTTCTTCAGTTGAGAATTCTTTGTTTATTTTTTACCCCATTTTTAATAGGATTATTTGGTTCTCTGGAATCTAACTTCTTGAGTTCTTGGAGTATATTGGATATTAGTCCTCTATCAGATATAGGATTGGTAAAAATCTTTTCCCAATGTATTGGTTGCTGTTTTGTCCTATTGACAGTGTCTTTTGCCTTACAGAAGCTTTGCAATTTTATGAGGTCCATTTGTCAATTCTTGATCTTAGAGCATAAGTTATGTGGCTACAGTAATGTAATTAGTCTAATTTTATTTTTTGTTTGTTTGCTTGTTTCATATTTAGAGACATAGGGAAAACTGTAAGGAATGAACAGGGTTTGAAAAAGAGACTTAAGAATGTATTTCCTTGCTATCTTTCCTTTAGACCCTACAGCTGTAGATGGAAGTAACTTAGAAAAAATAGGGCAGGCACTGAATCCTTTTTAAGCACTTTATTTTTGTTTTGTTTTACCATTAGAAGAGGCTCCCTCAAGTGAAGAGTGTAAAACTCCTAGACTCAGTAAGGATTCAAAGGAATTTACCTGTGGCCTGAAGCGTAGTAGGGAAGAACTCTTAGTTTTTATCAAGATGTAATCGAAGTGCTCAGTGGGATGCAGCTGTTTGATCCACACCTAATACAACATAAAGCAAAATAGCACAGTGGCTCCGTATTTATATGAAACTCTGTAAAGAGACCAAAGAAAAAGGATTTTACTGAGGTCTCTAGATTTTCAAATTGTTCTAGATAAGTAATCACGCTCCACAGTGGAATGGAAACAACTCTATTGAGATCCTACACGTCTAAAATATTGATAGCTACTCATGTCTGGCAAGTTTTAGCTAAACTAGGATGTCTGATATTTCCAAGATGGTCTATTTTGTCACTGCAATGTTAACTGGTCAACTTTCTTTTTGACAATGCAAGGAATTAATGACTTTGTATCCATAGTATCATAGCTTTTAGCATATACTGTGATTTTTGACTATTTACTTTGACTACATATATCTGATCAAGCCAATAAATTCAGAGGACTACAATGCCATACTTTTATATCATTAAAAGGTAAACTCCCAAGAAGTAAGGGTGATTTATCAGGATAGACGTTTAGAAACATTTTATTCTCATGACCTTCTGATACAGTTAAAGATTCAAAATAGGCTTAAGGTGTATAGCTATCAGCACAAACATGAAAAAAGTGCAGATTTTAACTCATTGTAATATTTCTATATTTACCCCTGGTAAAATATAAAACTGAAGCAGCAAAAGATTAAATAAATTTATAAAACCACAGAAAAATAAGATGTGTATACATATGTGTGTATATGTATGTCAATATGATACCTCAAAAATGAGTTATTTTTGTGGTAAACGTAAGTCACCACAGACAAGAACACGAATGAAGGACATCCTCAATACCCTCTTCCAGTAAGGTAACAGTTTGCTGAAGTGTCTACAGCAACAAAACAGAAAAAAAAAATCCTAAAACAAGGTACCTTTAAAGTATTTTAGTAGGAAGGCAGATTATCACAGTATGGAGAAATATCTATTTTATGACTCAGGATCTTTCTGACCACTTCCTTCGGGTTGGTAGCAAAATGTGATCTGATGATGCATTCCAAGAGGATGATGCAAAGAAGTTAGATCAAATGACCAGCTGGGCTACAAAAATGCTGATTAGAGAAAGTGGAGATGACCCAAGAAAATTCACCCGAGAGCATACATTTCCCAGCATTAGAAACCAATTGATAATGCTTGCATAGCTTTAAAATAAACAAGAATAAAAAACAGGTTTACCTTTGTCTACTGAGATTTTTAGTTCACATGCATTTACAGGGTATAATATAAATATGTTTCTGTGTGTGTGTGCACACGCACGCACCTGCTTCAAAGGTTTTTTTTTTTTTTTATAAATTTTAAGCCATGTTCAACATACTTATATGATCAAATACCTATACTGTCTTTATGCTGAGAATGAAAAATTTATTTCATACCCAGCATTCAATTTTCACAGTCCCCTTTCTGCACCACACCAGACCTCTGTGTTCCTGTGCTCCCTGTAACTGGGATCTTGTTCATCTCTTTCTCTGGTAACTAACTATCCCTCATCAACATATGAAGTCACTACAGAGGACTTCCATACCAGAGGTCCACATCATTAGGATGGAAGAAGATGGTTTATCTTCTTTCTTTTTCAAATTTGTAAAGGTTTTATTGTTGTAACATGGGATACAATTTGATGCTCTGATACATATGTAGGCAATGGAAAGTTCAAATTTAAGTTGTTAGTACTTCTATGACCATAAAAATTTAGCAGCTCCTTAGTGAGAATATTCTAAATCCTCTCCTCTTGCTATTTTAAAATGAACACCTAAATATGGCACTAGAGTAACCCTGCTTTGCAACATGTCAGTGAAGTTAGTATCTGTTGTCCCAACTCTTCCTTCCTTCCCTCTACCCTTCCACTTTCCACTTGAGATTTATTTTTCAAATTCCTATGTGAATATGTCACCCACTTCTCTAGCATAATGAAAGAAAAGAAAGGACTAAATGCAAAGAAACCATAGTCAGTAGATGAAAATGCGAATACATTAGTGTAAATGTCACTCTTTTACTCTCCAGATTCAGGTATTTCTAAAGTCACCCTGCCCCAAGCTTTTGAGTCAGGAACAATACATTCCTGGTGTAGCTTAATTGTTATGGAGGAATTAGCAGACTCTAGCTCAGGATTTACGAATGAGAATGAAAAGGTAAATTAAGCCAGTTTGCTGAGAGCTCTATTTTCAGGTATTTTAAGGTAGTACTTATATTCTTTTTCACTTTTCTGTACAAATTAAGGCAAAGGGAAATTTTGATAATAAAGGAAAGAGAGAAAAGCCAGTGATCACTGGACATGTAGCAGGAAAAAAGAGTGCCAAGATCAAGCCCTGACTAACCAGGACATTCATCGCTTGCTTCAATTTTATGATGCACTTACTCTATGCTTAATAAGATAAATGAATATTTTATCATCATGTGTAAAAGTGTTTGGAGAAAATCAACATATAAAGAACTAAAATGAATCATGGCAAATAAGTGATGACTTTTGACTAAGGAGTACCTCTATATCGCTGTATTATGATCTAATATAACTTCATTTACCATTAAAACTTCTTACTCTTTTTTCTTACTCAGCACACTGTTCTTACTTTATCATTAGAGACTCCTATTCTGAGTCTATCTTGGGTTTCTTCCCTACTTCAAAAGTTTATATAAACAGTAACTAGTAGCTAGGAATGTAATTAGGCAGAATAGAGTGCTTGTATAGCATTACCATGGCTATCAGTTAGATACTAGCACTGCACAAATGTAATTTCAGTGGGCAGAAGATACAGAAAGATCAGTAATAGTTCCCATTTACATAGTATGTCCAAGTTCAGCCTACACTACATATGAGCATGTCTCAAGAAAATAAATGTCTATATAATTACAATCATACAATATAAATTAATGCTTCATTTTCATTAAAACACTATTAATTTTTCTCACAAAATAGGAAGTGGCATAAAGAGACTAAATGAGCAGTGACTAATAGTTAAGAGTTGAGTCAGGTCATGGAGACCGCATCCATCATATCCTAGAATAGAATTTCGTGAGCATGTTTCAGAATTCATGTTCAAGAGTGGTGTGCTGAATGTGCATTTATTTCCATTTCCATATGCTGAAGTTTAATAGCAAAATATCTTATCCAAGAATCAGTGTTTTAATTCTGTTAGGAGGTATTATTATTATTATTATTATTATTATTATTATTACTATTATTACTATTATTACTATTATTACTATTATTATTGATTAAGTTCTTGAGATCAGGTCAGTCTTCTGATTGTATCACTTTAGCATTATTTGGTACAGAAATAGAAAATACAGAACACTATTATTTCAGACCGAAAGTAATGAATGATCTAATTAAATCTCATTATTGTCTCTAGACTTATTTTGATGCAAGTACTCAGAATTTGGCTTTTATTGTGTCCTTTCATCCCTCTGATGTTGACCTGACTACATGTGAATTAAAATAGTACAAACAGAGAATGTTTGGTCAGTATAAAAATGTATATCACAATATAGTTTGCAATAAAATCAGTGGCGTCTTTAGCTTAATTACTTTCGACAGAAGTATTGATAAAGGAAAATTAGTAAAATTAGCATATGGGATTCAACAGCATAGTAGAATTGTGGTAATATTTTTGAAGATTGATATTAGTCAGTTCATGCTATTATGATCTGTACAACATTTTATAACAATGTGTCATTATAGAATTCTTTGGTTAAATTACTTAGAGGCAATTCTGTCACAGTGGTGGTCTGAAATACTGTCTGGGAGGGAACTGCTCTAAGCTCTTCATAAGCTCCCCAAAGGAAAAACATTCTTTACTAAAATTTAAAGCCTCTCATTAAGATCTCAGAAGAAAATTATTGACAAGCTGAGGGACGATCCAGAGTAAGCAACAAATTCTGCTTTCCTAACATCATGTAAAAGCCGTGGTTACACATATTGAAATATGTGAATAGAGGCAATGATGAAAGCAAAAAGTTGCTTCTTTAGGGGATTAATTATTCCTCTGTATTCTTTCTGATCACTTAACTGTTTTTATTGTGAGTACTGTTGGATGCGTGTGCACTCATATTGATAGTACTTCCCACACGAGAACATGCACGTTGGCATTCTAGACATTTGTGTTTGGAATCGGCTCCTTCCTCAGCATCTGTAGGCCATTTTTTTTAATTGACCCTAGTAAACTAAAATCATTTTAATTGAATGGATAGTAATGAGACATATATTATACACATAAGCTAATTGACAGAAATAGTGTTTTATATTAACATTATTATTTTTGGGGGGAGAGGGTGGGTTTCGAGACAGGGTTTCTCTGTGTAGTCCTGGCTGTCCTTCACTTTGTAGACCAGGCTGGCCTCAAACTCAGAAATCCACCTGCCTCTGCCTCCCAAGTGCTGGGATTAAAGACGTGCACCACCACGGCCCGGCTATATTAACATTATTAAAGAGAGCAGCTTAGTGGATATTATGCTATCTTTATCTTCAGAGGAATTATATAAAATGAATCTTCACAAAGAATGAAATCATCTCCAAAAAGAGTGAAACTTGTCTGATTTTCATAATTGTTTCTTAGATAAACAATGTCCTATTGTTGCCAGGGTATAATAGCACACCAACAAATGTGTAATATATCCTTTGTATTAAAATATACTCCTAGATTTGGAAGAAATTGGAAGGAAAAAAATGGTTTCTTGGTGAGAGTCACAGTCATAAGGGAAACATCTTTTAAAGACAACCACACAATGGCTTCAGGTATATTGCTTAGAGTGACATGCGATCCAAAAATCTAAGGTCTAGTGATTTGTACTACTGGATCACGATTTTAAAGTGTACATGATTGTTAGAAGCACAGCTGCTCTTGTATTTGAGCCAATATACATAAAATATAATTGTTAAAGTATAGTCATGAATCAATTGTCTGGATCAAAGGAAAGTACTGGAAATCTCAGTCATGTAGGATGTTTTAAAGAGTTTCTACACTTACGACAGTTTTCATTCTCAAATTGCATTCCTCCTGTTTCTTTTCAAATATAGGATTATTGAAAGATTGCCATTTCTTAGCCCTTAGAATGAAGCCAAATCTGGTTTAATTATCTTACTTAAAATTTTATTATTATTATTACCACACCCTGACTACAGTTTCCCCTCCCTCCACTCCTCCCAGTCCTTCCCCCCACATTCCTTCTGCCCATACATCTCTTTCGTTTCTCTTCAGATAGGGCAGTCCTCCCATAGATATATACCAAACTCAGCATATCAACATGCAATAAGACTAGGCACCTGCTGAATGAGGCAACCCAGTATAAGGAAATATGTCCCAAAAGCTAGCAAAAAGTTAGAGACAGACCCTTCTCCCACTGTTAGGATTCCTCTAAGAAGACCAAGGTATGCAGAGGGCCCTAGGTCAGTCCCACGCAGACTCTGTTCTATGAAACTTTTTGTGCTCAGGTTGGTTGATTCTATGAGATTTCTTTTCTTTCTTTTTATTTTAATGAGCGCTTATTATTTATTTATTGAATACACACATGAACATGATGAATAATCTTTGAAAGGAGAAGATATGATATTCCTCACCACAACACTCATGGTTTTTTTGTGGGGTCTCAATAGTTAACTCATATATCTTTTATCCATATTAAAATCTTTTACTTATATTATAGCTCTTAAAGAAAAGCTAAAACTAAATATTCAATTGCATATGACCAATCTGCATGTGATCAACTGTGTGGTTAAACTAGGAAGGGAACCATAGATATATAAGCAGTTTCTATAAATTTTCTCCCTAGAAATTTTCCATATTTTTTCCATATTTTTCCATATTTTTTAAAATTTTATAAATTAATTTATTTTTCACATTCCGTATTCCATTCCCTGCTCTACTCCCAACACCTCCTCCTCAACATCTCTGTCTTCATATGGATGCCCCAACCCCCACCCCACCTGATCTCTAAACAACCTGGGGCCCCCAATCTCTTGAGAATTAGGTGCATCATCTCTGAATGAACATACACCCACAAGTCCTCTGCTGTATGTGTGTTGGGGGCCTCATATCAGCTGGTGTATGCTGTCTATTTGAGAGATCTTGAGGGTCCAGATTAAGTGAGAATGCTCATTCTCCTACAGGTTTACCATTCTCCTCAGCTTCTTTCAGCCTTCCCTAATACAAAAACAACTGCTTCTGTCCATTGGTTGGGTGCAAATATCTGCATCTGACACTTTTAGGTGCTTGTTAGGTCTTTCGAAGAGCAGGCATGAGAGGTTCCTTTGTGAGCGTTCTATAGCCTCAGTAATAGTGCCAGGCCTTGGGACCTTCTTTTCCTCAGGCTTCTCTCCATTTCTATCCATGTAAGTCTTTCAGACAGGAACAATTATGGGTCAGAGATGTGACTGTGGGATGGCAACCCTCTCCCTCACTTGATGTCCTGTCTTCTTGCTGGAGGTAGGCCCTATAAGTTCCCTCTCCCTACTGTCAGGCATTCATCTAAGGTCCCCTCCCTTTGAGTCCTGAGAGTCTCTCACCTCCAAGGTCTCTGGTGCATTCTGGAGGGTTGCCCCATCCTCCTACCTCAAGAAGGTGCCTGTTTCCATTCTTTCTGCTGGCCCTCAGGGCTTCAGTCCTTTTTCCATACCCAATACCAATTCAGGTCCCCTACCCCATTCTACCCCTCCAGTCCACTTTTCCTCCCATGCCCCTTCCTCCCTCCCCACTTTTGATTGCTTTCTTCTCTCTCCCAAATGGTACTGAGGTATCCTCACTTGGACACCTCAGCTTGTTGACCTTTGTGAGTTCTGTGGACTGTATTTTGGGTATTCTTTACCTTTTTTTAATATCCACTTATTAGTGAGTACATACCATGCATGTTCTTTTGAGTCTGAGTTAGCTTACTCAGGGTATTTTCTAGTTCCATCCATTTGCCTGCAAAACTCAGGATGTCCTCATTCTTAATAGCTGAGGAGTATTCCATTGTGTAAATGAACCACAGTTTCTGTATCCATTCTTTTGTTATGGGACATCTAGGTTGTTTCCAGCTTCTGGCTATCACAAATAAAGCCACTATGAACATAGTAGAACTAATGGTGGGGCATCTTTTGAGTATATTTGCAAGAGTGGTATAGCTGGGTCTTCGGGTAGATCTATTTCCAATGGGACCTCATGAAATTGGAAAGCTTATGTAGGGCAAATGACATAGTCAATAAGACAAATTGGCACCCTACAGATTGGGAAAAAATCTTCACTAACCCCATATCAGATAGAAGACTAATATCCAAAATATATAAAGAACTCAAGAAGTCCATCACCACAAAAACCAGTCAATCCAATCAAAAAATGGGGTATAGAACTAAACTGAGAATTCACAACTGAAGAATCTCAAATGACTGAGAAGCACCTAAAGAAATGTTCAAAGTCCTTAGTGATCAGAGAAATGAAAATCAAAACGACCCTGAGATTCCACCTTACACAAATCAGAATGACTAAGATCAAAACCTCAGGTGACAACACTTGTTGGAAAGGATGTAGAGAAAGAGGAACACTCTTCCATTTCTGGTGGGATTGCAAACTGGAATAACCACTTTGGAAATCAACCTGAAGGTTCCTCAGAAAATTGGAAATAGATTCTGTGCGATTTCTTGTACTCCTCTTCATCAAGATTCCCTGAGCTCCACCTAATGGTTGGCTTTGTGTCGCTGCATCTGTTTCCAAAAGTTGCTGTGTGAAGCCTCTCTGATGATAGTTAGGCTAGGAACCAATCAACAAGTATAGCAGAATATCACTAGGAATAATTTTGGTTGACTTTTCTTTTAATTTCCAGTTGTGTTGAATTGCATCCTAGGTGTCTGGGCTGTCTAGTCTAGGAGTCCTGGCCCCACAAGTGTAGTCAGAGGTGAGTTTTCTCTCATGTCATGGTTATCAAGCTGAACCAGTCATTGACTGGCCATTCCTACAAGTTCTGTGCCATTTTTACCCCAGAATATCTTGCATGGAGGACAAATTTTAGGTTTTATTGTAGCTTCGTTGATCTCCAGACCTAACATTGGAAGCCTTAACTTTATATACATGGCAGCCTGTTCAGGCTCCTTATGCCACAATACTAGGAGTCTGTCCTCTGGTGACCCTCATAAATTCCATGTAGTTTCCATTGCAGTAGGTTTCTACATTGTCCCTAAAAGAGCCCCCAGTTCCAGTTGACTCTCACAGTATTCAGTCCCCCCCTTGCCCCCATCTGATCTCAAGTCCATGAAATCTGTCCTCCCTACCCCTTTCCAGGCATAGCATTTATTCTACCTTGAGCTCTCCTTTTTACTTAGCCTCTTCGGGTTTGTGGATTGTAGCATGGTTATCTCTTATTTATAGCTAATATCCTTGTAGAAGTGAGCACATACCATATTTGTCTTTCTAGATCTGGGTTACCTAACCCAACACGATTTTTGCTAGTCCTATTGATTTGCCTACAAAGTTCAAGATGTTATTGTTTATGACAGTTAAGGAATACTCCATTTTATTAATATACAACATTTTCTTCCTTCCTTCCTTTCCTTCTTTCCTTCTCTTTCTTTCTTTCTTTCTTTCTTTCTTTCTTTCTTTCTTTCTTTCTTTCTTTCTTTCTTTCTTTCTCTCTTTCTTTCAGAAATTGACAAATACTTGTAATTATATTACATGTATTTCTGATATACTGTTCTTAGAAATCATCTTGAGTATATCCTTATTAACCTTCCAACATGGTATTTGGGGCATTTTTGTGTCATATTTATGAGCATTTGTAGTTTAAGTTTTTTCTTCATTGCAGATCACCATCATTGGTATTCATCGAGTGATAACAGAAGCATACATCCTTTAAGTATAGTTTAGAGAGAAAAATGAATTCTAGTCAAGAGACAATAAAATAATATCTTATAGGGGACTCACCTGTGTCTATAACACATTATAAGCATACTAATTTAACTATCAGATCAAGCTATTACAGTATGTCTCAGGTTGATTTTACATAGGCTCTTTTTGTTTTTGATGAAGATCTTGTCTTTATCCTTACTGCTTCATTTTTATTTGTTTTGTTAATTTCAGTTCTTGAGTAGTAAAAGTACTAGAAGCATGGATATGTTGGGAACATTTGTTGGTCCTCTTTGATATTTGTAGTGCGTGTCTCTGTAAGATAAGCAGTATGTTTCTTGATAATTTTCAAACTTCTTTCAGTGTTATTTTGAATTTTGTGGGTGTTAATTTCTTGTCTATTTATGTGAAGAGACAACATGACTAATGCAATTCACATAAGAAAGAGTTTACTTGGGGCTTACCCTTTCAGTGGATTAGAGTCTATTACCATCACTGTGGAGAGAACAGCCAGCAGGTAGGCATGGGGCTGTAGCAGTAGCTGAAAGTTTGTAACTCATCTATAAGAGGCAGAGAGAGAACTAATTATAAGTGGTGTGCCATTCTGAAGCCTCAAACGCTAGCTCCCAGTGATGCATCTCCTCCAACAATGTCCCACTCCCTAATCTGTCTGAAAAAGTTCAGACTTAACATTTAAATATAGGAGCTAGTAAAATAAAGATATTTTCATTCAAGCCACTATATTATGGTAATAGAATATCTCTTTTGTCCTCACTAAAGAGTTCTTTTGTTTCTGTGTCATTTCCAGTGTGTTTCTCTTTGTTTGGAATCCAGCACAAAGGTATTGGTAATCATTTAGTTATGTCAGTGAATGTAACAGAAAGAGAACTAACATTTATTTTTATCTTCAATTTTAAGAGGCAATCAAAAACAATTAAAATTAATTATTCATTTAAATACCATTTCAAGTGTAGTAAATAGCTTCTTGTTTTCTTATTACAAATGATAGAACAAAATTTATGTATATAAATCAAGCAATGCTCATAATTTTCCTCAGTAATTTTTGCTCAAATTTTATTTTATTAGAATGTGTTATCAAATTCCATTTCAAGATGCATTCAGGCATTTCCAAACATGTATTGGACCTTTATTGCAACAATGGAACTCAGAGAAAGCAGAGATTCCAAGATATGTAATCTAAATAGCAAAGAAACCATTCCTCCTCACCCAAAGCCACTAATATGTCCTTTGAGCTCCACATAAAAATGTGGATTTTTTTTTCTTTTTTGTTTTTCTTTTTGTTTTTTAAGTATAGAATAGAGTTTATTCTGGGCATGGGGAGGGGAGTTAAGAGGGTAGTAGAGGCAGAAAAAGGCAGAGAAAGGGATAGAGTAGATAAATAGAGTCCAGCCATGAATATGTGGAGAGAGGGGGGAAGGGAAGTGGGAAGGGAAGAGCCCAAGAGGGCAAGAGAGAAGCAAGCTAGAAGCAGGAGTAAGAGCAGCCTGGTCTACAGAGTGAGTTCCAGGACAGCCAGGGCTATACAGAGAAACCTTGTCTCGAACAAACAAACAAACAAAAATATAAAGAAGGGAATTATCTGTTCATGAGCACATCTATGATGGAAAGTGGCATTGAATATCCCTCACAATATTGCTTAGTACTCCGAATTAAACTTCCAATTCTCTCCAAGTCCTCAGTTCTGACCTTATATATGACTAATTCTATTCATGTTCTGAAACTCTAGAAGAGAAAAAAAAACAAAACAAATAAACACACAAACACACAAAGAACAAAGAATTAAAAAAACAAGGAAGGAAAAATTCTGTGTGTTACAAAAACACATTCTATAAAATTACCTCTAGATTTTAAAAACCATGCAGAGGAAAAAAAAAACCCTTTAAATCTTATTTTTCACCTCTTTGTCAATTAAAAAAAAGACAATGAGGAATTGAGGGGCAGGCCTTCTGGGATGATGATTGTTTGATGAGTTGAACTGCTATTTACTTCTAAAATAAAAGGGTGCCAGCTCATTTGTACCATTCATTTCCATATAATTTGTAAAGTTATTACCTACTTGCAATATTAGCCACTTTTTTCATGTACAATATAAAAATTTACGATGGATACACTTTAAATGTGTATCTCAAAGTGTGCATTCCAATGAGGTATGATTCATGATGGGAACAAGCACTGCATCTTCCGTTTTAATTACTTATCTCTTGTAGACGAACTCAGAGAAATCTTAAAATGTATTGTACCACAGAGGAATACATGGGACTAACTCACATAATATATCAAGAATTCTGAATATTAAGAATAGGAGCTATTTCATTATTAAAAAAATAATCTTGTTCTGAGTTCTGTTTTTTTTAAATGCAGATGATTATTGAATTACACGATCTACATTCTCTTGCTCATTATACCATGATGAAGATTTCTGTGAGCAGGAAATATTTTTTAGATTTAAGATATGCTCATTGAGTTCAGGAAATATCTTTTATGCATTTTGTATTGTCTTAGATGACAATTATGTTCATATATTCAAGGACACTAAATGATTCATGGATGCTGCCGTCCTATGATATTTTATAATGTGCCATAAAATGTGGAGTGGTGTGAAATAAAACTAAGCAAGAATCATCTTAGAAAAATGAACCTTTCTCCTTAAATTTTGATGCTAAAACTTTATGAATAATGTAAAGTGTCAGCAACTCTGCAGAGAATAACTTCAGAAAGTACGTACAAAGCATAATGCATAGCAAAGAGGAGAATGTTAGAAATACAGGCTTATTTTGTATAGTAGAGTATTTATGATTGTCTTACTTAGAGTTACTATTGCTATGATGAAATACCATGATAAAAAACAAACCATGATGAAAAACAACTGGGGAGAATGGGTGTGTATCCTCACTTCCATATATCAAGTCCCAATCAATCATAAACTCAAGCAGTGCAAGAACCTGGAGTCAGGAGCTGATGCAGAGACCATCAAGGAATGATGCTAATTGGCTTGCTTCCTATGACTTGATCAACTGTTTTCTTATAGATCCCAGGGGTACTAGACCAGGGGTGGCCACACCCATAATTGTCTGGGCCCTATGTCAATCATCATTTAAGATAATGCTCAACAAGCTTCCTTGCTTTACACCCAGTTCTTCTGGTGGCATTTTTCCTCAATTGAGGCTTCCTCTATTCCTATTACTCTAGTTTGTGTCAAGTTGATTTTAAAATAGCCAACACCAATATCTATGGCTAATCTATGTGACATACTATATAAAGGTAAGCATAGTACATTGTAGGATAAATATTCATGGGGTATTGGTCACTGTGTCACAATACTACTATGATGCATGTTTTAGCTTGCCATTTTCCAAATGACATCTTAAGCTATTCTGTTTTTCAGAGCAGACAATCTCATTCAATAGTTGACAACCTAAGTACCTCAAGGAAAATGTTGAGCTGTATTCATCATACCCAACTCATGCTGATGGAGAATATGAAGGTCAAAATTATATCAACCTTTTGATATATTACTCACAGTGTGCTAGTACCAGTAGTCTCATTTTCACAATGACTGCTGATTCATGAGACCAAAGTATTTAGGTAGATCTGCATTTATGTTAAAGATCATTCATTAACTCTTTGGAAAAGCAGAGAATATTGTTGGAATATTTTTGTCCAGATCACGAGCTGAACAATTGTATGACTTTTGCAATTTTGGGACAGTGACTTATAAACATTTTCAGTTCGCTGTTGATATATGGGGTCGACCAGAACCTTATCGTACACACCTTTCAAATATTTTTACTAAAAACCAACCAAACAAACAAACAAAGCTTTAAATAAAAATTCAAATCAAGTGCTCTGCTTAATGTGAGAGTGATTTTGTTAACATTTTGAACATAAAAATGAGATAATCATTTAAATTGATTAAGTTTATATAAAACCATCAAATAAGGAGCTGATATTATTAACATCAACTTAATTGAATTATAACCAGCATAAACACCAGAAAAAAAATTGGTGTAAGTGTTGTAATTTAAAGTCATACTATACTACTCCACTCACCTATCCCTAGCAGATATTGACTCAGTCCCTCAAAAGTGGAGAGGACAGTCACTGAAAAGAGAAAAATCAAAATCCACTTTAGATTTCTGAAGTCCATTCCAAACTATGTTAAGTATGTCTCTGAAGATGAAGTAACTATCCAATAATCAACCTTATGCTTCATATATATATATATATATATATATATATGTTATACATGTATATATGTACATGTGTATGTATGTATGTGTGTATGTGTGTGTTAATATTGTCAGAGAAGTGGCATCTACAAAAAGGAAGCAGTTATATAAATGACAGTTACAATAACTGGAATAAAACTTTGTGTTTTTTCTGCTCACAGAAATTATACTATCTAAATAAGAGAGAAAAATATGATTGAAGGAAAAATATATAACAAAGCTGGAAATTGAGGTAATAACCCAGTTTAGTGTCCATAGAACAAGAGTTTCACAATAAGAACCTATGTTCTATGTTAGAACATGCTGAGAAGAAAATTGGGAACAATTTCCCAAGCATGAGAGGAATGAGTCAAAACACATATTCAAGTAAATTCAAAAGGAAATCAAAAATAATATGAACAATTATGAGAAAAAAATATTTTGTATACTAGAAAACAGTACCATGAATTTCTACCTACTCACAAAAATAATAAAAGTTACAGAATCAAAAATGACATTTTATAGGACTTGTAGATACAAATACAGGTAAAATATACATATCATTTAGAAACTTCAAGTTCTAATTTCTTGGAAAATCATTGTTAAAAACATTAAAATCATATGTTGTCTTGGAAATGCAGACTGAAGTGCTCAAGGATATTTACATAGTGAATGGTTATAGGACCAAATATATCATGTATGTTTAGGACAAGAAACCAAGAAATATGAACTCAAAGTAGAATGCACAGGGGGTTGTTGTTGATGTTGCTTTGTCGTTCATGAATCATAATCTTAGGATTTAGTTGTGAACGTATTAAAATAAAATCAAAGATTTCTAATTGATATAAGAACATATTATATCGTAATAGCCTACAGAATGATATTTCCATGTAGGAATAAGAACAGATATCTGGAATTATGCTCTGAAAATAGAATTTTCCTTGAGAGGTCTTAGCAATAATTACCCATTTGAATAATCACTAAAATGCCAGATGAGGTAAGATTAGTTATATTATAGAGGCAACTACTGCATATTAGAACACCATTTGAGCTGGTGAGGTTTCATCAACTCGACACAAGTAGACTCACCTATGAAGAGTGAACTTGGAGCAATTACCTGATAACTTTGTTTTGGTGCCCTATCTATTCAGGTCTGTCTTGACTAATGATCACGGTGAGAATAAGCCAGTCCACTGTGGGTTGCACCATACCTGTTCAGGTGGCCTGGGCTGTAAGAGAAAGCAAAATGGATGTATCTCAGAGGACATGCATGTAAGCAGTCCTACTCTGTGGTCTCTGTTCAGTTCTTTCTCCAGGTTTCTGTTGTTTCAATTGCTGCCATGATTTCCCTCAGGCGTGGACTTGCCTGGAAGTGCAAGAAGAAATAATCTCTTTCCACTTCAAGTTGCTTTCAGTAAAGTTTTATCAGAGCAACAACAATAACAACAACAAAAACAAAACAAAAACCAAACAAACTGAAATACTGCCATTCCTTATATTTAAGTATTAGTACTAACTTTCCCCTTTTCTCTGAAATTTAGCTATAGGACCCATTTTCAAATAGCTTGAAAACCTTTTGATACCCTGATTTTCACTTAAGGCTATCATTTTCATATGTACATGAAAATCCTGTTCTTGAGCAATGGTTGTCACATTGTCACATACTTAGGCAGTTGCCTGTGTTTGAATGATTGGAAAGTTCTGCATTTTGTAATCACTTTTCTCATACAGATTTTTAGCTCCTCAGATTGTCTCAATGAATAAGGGCTTCTTCTGAAGATCAAACTATGTTAATATGACAGCAGGTCACACAGGGGGATATTAAATGATCTTTAATCTCATATGGTTCCTGTATTCTGAGTTGAGGGATAATTATTTTTGACTATATATTTTCCATTTTATTCCTGTAATAATACATCTTTGAGAAAATTTTAGTGCTTATGAATGTGTTGTTATCACAGCAGTTAGGCTTGCTATGAATTTAGTCATCTAGTGACCTTTAGAATGAAATGTTTCATTTCACTATCCCTTCACTAGAAATGTCTAATTGAAAGATAGTAGTATCAGAAACTTAAAGATGAATTGGATTTACAGAGTTACAATGACCAGTGGCAAAGAGCAATAATCAGGGAGGTTACAAAATAAATAGCACAAGCATAATAATAATAATTAATATTTCAAAAAATAAATTTTCAGAAAATGTGATATTTCAAACTTGGCACACAATTGCAAGCTGGTCATGAATGTGAAATTTGGGCATTATTAAATAATGAGTGAAATCAATAAATCTGTGCATTTATCTTTTTTTTTTTCCTTTTTTATTATCCAAAGTGCCTTTAAGCTTATCTGCAGTGGGAAATAACCTGGGAGTCTATTATTTGGTACAAAAATGATTTTCAATTTATTTGCCTCTGCATTTCACACCTTGGCCAATGCATCTGCAGGAGACTCTCCTTGCTGGGAGTATTAATTCCTGAATTTGATTAGATGACACTTAATGGGTTCAAGCTGACACCTATTTTACCTCCTCTGGACATGCTAATTGCACATTTAGGTTCTATAAATAAATATAACTAAATATACAGCTTAAGACTGTCTCACACTTCACTGGAAACCAAACCCACACTATTGATGACACCATTACAGGAAAGAATGCCCATGTGAGTGTCTCCTGAACATAGGTTTAGAAAACAACTTCTTGTTTCTAAATTTCTGGTAGTTTTAAAAATGTTTTCCACAGTTGTATTTTTTATTAACATAAGAAAGTGAACCTAGACAGATATCTCGGCAGATGGGAGCACTTGATATTCTTGCAGAGAGACCCTGAGTTTCTTTTCTAGAACTCATATAACAGATTATACTCCAGGAGATCTGCCATCCTCTTCTGTACTCTGTATACATGTAGTCCATAGACATGCATGAAAACAAACATTCACCCACATAAAAATAATTAACCTGTAACTGAATATAAGGAATAAGGATACTTATAGGAAAAAAAAGAAAAATTACTTGGGTCAATTTTTCTGTTTTCTTGTCCATTGTTGCAACGCATTTCCTCCCACTGATAACAAAAGAAGAATAATATAGTGAGCACAGATACTCCACTCACATGTGGAACATTAAATAAGCCCAATATTATACAGAATGGGGGGAGGGAATGGGAACAAAGAAGAAAGCTACACACATGGTATATTTGCTTTGCAAGAAAATTAAAGACATTGCATGCCCCTAGGGCACCTCCATGATGGTTTCTATGTACACCAAACTCCTTCTCCTGCACATTCCTAAAAATTAGAAAGAAGCCAAAGCTCTAGATAGTCTTTAAACATATTATGTTTTCAGTAATTTTTCCAAGTAGTTATGGAGGAAAAAGGCCTCCATCAAATTTTATTTGATAGATCTCTATCTGGATC